>JAOTQJ010000096.1:22664113-22680079 GCA_025642045.1 Solanum sejunctum | reverse complement strand
GACTTTTACCATTATCATTCCTTTTTCCCTCTCATTATCTAGTGTATATATGTTAGTTTTATCTTAGTAAATGACTGTCATATGTTATCCTTCCTTTTTCCCTCTCATTTTTCTTTTTGTTTCTTCCCATTTTATTGTTACATTCCATTTCATTTCATATTACATTTCATTTTGTCATTTCAGCCATATCCAGTCCTTCTACTTATGGAGTTTGAGATGAGGGTTTTAGGAAACAACCTCTCTACCTCAATGAGGTAGCGGTAAGGTCTGCGTACAACCTACCCTCCCCAGACTCCCACTTGTGGGATATAACTGGGTATGTTGTTGTTGTTGTAGTTAAAAAGGTACATGAAGCTATTATATTTATTTGTCAAAATGAGATTAAGAAGAAAAAAAGGTATTTTCTACTTATTTATTAGTAAAAATTATTTTTGAAAAAAAATTGAATTCATTAATAGCAATATTTTCATTAAAAATGGAATATGTTTAACCAAAAAAATACTAATATATTTACAAGGCAAAAAAAAAAGCAGTTTTGATTCATTAAATAATAAAAAAGAAATTTCTTAATCAAGCTATTACCGGTGAGAACTTTTTGAACTAAACTATTCATTAAAAAGATATTATTTAATTTTATATAGTTTAAAGGAATTTTTCATTCTTTCCTAACAAAAATATGAAATTTGTTTATTTAAGAAAACATAGAGAAAAAAGGAAGCAAGCGGAAGAGTTAACCTACTTGTAGTGCGTAGGGGAAATGCCCTGAAAGAAAAGTCTGGTTCTGCTTCTGTCAATATTAGCATCAACCCATCTTGCCCACGTTCTTAGCGCTTTCTCCATTGCCACTAGTGGATCCATGTCTTCATACAGTGTCCCTCCTGCTTCTACGTTGTCCCATCTGGAAATTACCAATTCTAACCTCATCTCAAATAGCTAAAAAAGAACGGGTCAGTGAACTAAAGTTTCAACTACACGGAGAAGGGTCTAATCACAAGAAGCTATTGATATACATCTTTAGCTTATATTTCTATCAAAGTTGATAGATTCTGAATCTATCATTGAACTCATAAATCGTTTTTACTATAGATATAAGATCTAAGTGGTAAAATAATGAGTTTGTCACAACCCATTGCTAATACTATAGCTTCACCACGACAAGGCTCCTCTATTTCCTATCTAGATGGCCGACAAATGGTAGAAGTTAAATTTTAATGACTAAGATTTGATGGACTATTCCCTAATAATTAACATCAAGAATTAGCTTTTAATCTGAGTCGATGTTGAACACTAATGGACTAGTTTATGTGTTTACTTACTCATATTTTACCACTGTTTCCAGCATGACCTTAAAGGGCACTCTTTGATTGCCCAACTAATGGAAGTGTGATTAAATAGTTAACAAAAATCAAAATCCAAATGAAAAGAAAAATATGATGAAGAAAGGTGGGAAAGAAAAAAAATACCCTTGAGAAGGACCTTTGTGAGTCCACCAATGGCCAGTATTAAAACACAATACATCTACACCATCCCAAGCATT
The DNA here is from genome assembly GCA_025642045.1 of Solanum sejunctum. NCBI lineage: Eukaryota > Viridiplantae > Streptophyta > Magnoliopsida > Solanales > Solanaceae > Solanum > Solanum sejunctum. The sequence goes on along the minus strand of JAOTQJ010000096.1, from coordinate 22,678,542 downwards.
AGCATTTCCTCTTATATCATCCAATTTCAGCACTCTTTTGCCTTGCACAGTGTCTATGTCCACTAGATATGGTGCTTTGTAATATGAAATAGAAACTCCATAATCCTGCAACAATCAAGCCATGTTTAATTTTAGCACCAAATCACATTCAAAACACAAAAATGCAAAATTTTGATAATATCAATAACAGGCAGAGCCAGGAATGGAAGCTATATTCTAGCTTCACCATTTGGACAAACATAGAGTTTGAATCAAAACTATTGAATTTCTCACAACCTCCTTCCTAACAATCTAGCTCTGCCCGGACTAAATCCAATTAACATTGATTAAAATATTTGTGAAATCGACATAAAAACAAGGCCAATACCAGGAACTTGAAAGTTGAAATAGGGTAACTCCTCGACATTTCTGTTTGAGCTTTTGGTACATCAGCTGAAACCATACAAATCAACGACTCCCATTGATCCCGGCCTAATGAATCACCCACAAACATCACTGTTTTCCCTTTCATTTTCAGCAGAAACTCAAGCCCATTAAACCTATTAAGTAAAAGAAAATCAAAAATCGAAACTCCATTGAAGAAGAAAAAAAATGAAGTTTCAGGTACCTGGGTAGCTCACAGTTCGCCGGTTTCCATCGATATTTAAGGTATTCAGTATCGGGTCGGCCGTAGAGCTGGCAGTTGAACTGTGGATCGACGGCGGGGCAAGACGAGGATTGGTAAAATGGGTAAGTTTCATCGTAAACCCAAGTACCTATAAACAGAGAACATGAGGTTTGATTCCCTTGAAGAATTGGATTTCTGTGATTTGGGTTATTATAATTATTACTACTATGGTGGTGCCTTAATAATATAACTGATGAAAGTAGATGAAACTGTAACAGAAGAAGAAAGCATAATGTGGAAAATAATGAAGAGAGGAACTCCATTGGGAGAAATTAAAAAGGGTCAAGGAAGAGAAGAAAAAGGATACTAGTAAAGTGAAAAAGATGGAGAGAAGGAGAAGCAGAGAAAAAGAAAAGGACGCTTTGTGAATGTACTGTTTTGAAAGATCGAGGAGGCATGGGGACCAATGGGTGATGGAGATATTTTGTTGCAGTGTGCATGTGAAGATGGCTGACTTGGCTTCCTGAGATTCAAAATTTAAAATTTATATAAAAATTAGAGTTTAATTCGCTTGAGCTATATTGGGTCGGTGATGATTAAAATTCAGAAGTTTAAATCAATGTATTCAAAGAAATGCTTATGACATGAAGTTTTCATTGATTAACTAGTTTTCTCTGGAGGGCCTAGACCTTCAGCTTAGAGTTTAATTGTTCCCAAGTGGAATTACATTTGAGTAATTAGATAAGAAAACGGATTATGTGTATAAAGTTCAATGGGCTGGAGTTTCTAAAATAATATTAAATAAAGAATTATATAGCAAATTATATTCGAGTACTTGTGATATATATAAAATTTAAGTAAATATATATATTTATATATAAAAATTTGAGTTGAAGATAAACACTTGCCTCAATTTTGACGAGTAAATCATAATTTTTAATGTTTTACCTTAACAATAGAAATTAATCAATAAAAAAATTGAGGATTTAGAACAAATCTTTGTCATTTAGTAGCCTTGAGAGATCTAACTTGTCAAAGTAGTATAAACAAATGTACTTGTGTAGTTGTGTTTATTCTTAATTTATTTAAGTGTTACCAAATATTAGTATTTTTTTTAGTCATTCATAAAAAGAATATTATATTTAAAAATATTTTAGTTTTTTTAATAAAATAATCTACAAAAAATTTAAAATTTTTTTTTCATAAAAAAATTTTATCTATCCAAATCATACATACAAATTAAGACAAAAGAGAAATAATCCTTTATTGACATCAAACAAAAATTGTCCGCACATGCGAGACCAATTAACTTTGTCTCAAGGACAAAGGTGAAGCTGTGTGGACCACGCTAAGAAAAAATCGTTAATAATGATAAATTATGTCAATAAAATTTATATACATTATATAGTTGATTGTAAATATTAAAAAATAGATAAATAACTCGCTTATTTTTCGTGATGCCTAACCTTAATATATGAAAAGAAAACCAAGGTATAACGTGGGGGAAGGGGTAATGTGAGGAGACCATATCTTGTCTGCAAGTTGCGGCATGGCATGGCATGGGGCCCTGCAATTTTTGATACATATTTCAAACTTCGTTATAAGTAAAGGAATTCATGTTCCTCGTTAAAATAAAACAAAACCAAGTACTATAATATTAAACTTCCTATTCTAATAAAGAAAATAAAAGATCCAAAAGGAAACTTGTGATTTGTGAATGGTTTAATGTTCTTTGCTTGACTTCTGGAACAAACACAGAACATTATACCTGTTTTGATTTTATACATCTCAGTGTCGAATTTTTGGACTTATTTAAGTTAAGAGAGAGCACAAATTATTCCAAAATTTTTTACAAATTATGATAACATATTTAAAATTTTCTCATTTTTAACTAAAAGTCTCAGATTAAGTCGAATCCTAAAATAATGAAAACAAAATTCGTTCGAAGACATCGGGTGCAGAAGAATTGATTATATCCAAATATACCACTCTTTTTTTTTCTTTTTTTCTTTTTCTATTTGTTATCTCACCAATCCCACTCCTATGGCCCTATTTTAATCCACTTAAAATTGCAAATATAGTTGGAAGATTCATGGTATTAGCTGTAAAGTTTTTATTTTGCACGTTTCCCAAAAATACATTTATCTGGTAATATTAGCATATCATCTCAAGCTAAATTAATTTAATATTTTACAGTAAAATTTTAAATATTAAAAAATCATAGGTGAATTAAGCAGTGTAATTTTTTTTATATTAATATGATGAAAAAAATATATACTAAAATATTTCTCCGTCTATTGAATAATAGTTATATACTATTAACTTGACACATGAATTATAATTTTGCCATATTATCTTTGAATATAATAAGGACAACATTTTAAAAAATAGAATAGAAAAACAATTACAACTAATAATAGAGATAAATTAAAAATTTTTGATCTCTTGAAGCAAGCAAATATTATTAGATATTATATTGAGTAGTCAAAATTTATTTAGTTTGATTCTAATATATATATATAACTAACATCTAAAGTGTAACGAAAAGAATAATAAATTTCTTCTTGAAACTGTAAAAAGTCAGAAGCTCGAGTTTAGTAGTAATGTATTACTCCTATTATTCAAGACAAGCTCCCCCACTCAGCCTTCATTGGCTTTGCCCTACTTGACAGAGACGTTTATTGTCAAGTTAACGGCAAACGAGTAATGTTGCCTGTGGATAACAACAGAGAGAAGCAATGGAGCAGAATGTCATGTAGGTTAGGCAGATCTATCACCTCGTCTTTGTATATGTGAAAGTTGAAATTTGAAAATTTGAGTTCGTTTAAGTTTGAAACTTAGGGGAGTGTACACCAAGCAAATTGCTATCCAGGATTAGAGTTCAGATGAGGAAGAACGGAGAAAATGGGAAGGATTATCCACGATAATTGCTCAGTCTATTTGATTGAATTGATAGATACTGAAGTCTCCTCTGCATATTGTTTGCTACTAATAGGAGAATACACAGTCAGGATCTAAAAGGATGAAGATTGGAAAGGCGATCATTTCAAAATCTATAAACACTGACAATTGTGCAGTTTATTGATTGGATTAATAGATACAAAAGTCTTCCCCTGCAAACTGCTTGCTACTATGCAGCTCAAAAAGGAAGAACGGGATGAGAGAATGCAGAATCAGGCTCTAGAATGAGGAAGAACTGCGGAAGAATGGTAAGGTCTTCATTTCAGTATCTATAAACCGTGACAATTACACAGTCTATTTGATGGAATTGATAGATATGAAACTATGCAAATTGCTTGCTTCCATGCATCTCAAAAAGAGGAAGAACGGATCGGGAGAATACAGAGTCAGGATCTAGAATGAGGAACAATGGGAAGGCGTTCACTTTAATATCTATAAAACAGTGACAATTGTCCAATCTATCTGATCGAAAAATTAGGCATCTCATAAAGGAAGAACGGGAGGGGAGAATACAGAGTCAGGATTCAGAATGAGGAAGAACGGAGCCTGCAAATTGCTTCTCCTGGTCCTCTAATATAATTGACAAGGTTAGTGAACCGAACTTCTTTTCTACATTTAGAAAGGTTGTCGTGCACTAAGCTCCCGCAATGAGTCCTGGGAAATACTGGACCAGAGGGTCTATCGTATACAACCTTAACACAACTTGCACCTCAGCAATAGTTTAGCTTTTAGTATTAGCAGTCAAGAAATGAAACTTGCCATAGGCAAAGCCACATATCTGTAAGCCCATGAATCTGGCTCTATACATTATATTATCAGGAAAAATACAAAACATACATAATCTGGTGATACCAGTTTGAACTAACCTAGTTAGCTTTACATATATAACAGTCTTGATAAATTCCTTCCTACTTCTTTGTAGAGGAGGAAAACTACACTAAACCTGAGCACAAATTTTCAGGTTTTTTTAAATAACAACCCTGTAAGAGATAGATACTCACAGTTCCTCTGATGGTTCAACATTTTTCCTAAAAAACCACCAGCTCACTGCTGAGTATTACCCCTTCTGAAATAAGTTTAATTTTTACATGACGAGTTATCCATCTCAGTTTGTAGCATTTCAGCAGGCCACTATCGTTGCGATGATCACTGGCAAGGTAGAATGCTGAGACTATCGAGCTTGTTAGTTCACCTGTTAAAAATAACAACTGATGTTAATTATGACAAGGATCCAATACTAAGAAATGAGTCTTTTGAGCATGAATAGGAATGAACATTGTGTTGGAAAGATAACTGTTTTTTTGATAAATGAATTGTCTTTGATACATGTATATATCGGAAATTAATTATGATACATTTATTGTTTTAGTTTGTTCATGAACTAGAGAAGATGGAAGATAAAATAGGAAATTAATTATGTTTCCTAGTTCATGATATTAAGTCAAGTAATGTTCATATCATTGGTTTCCATATGAGTGATTTTGAATGTTGGTCCATATGATGAGTTTCAAAGAAAAATACATATCATGATTTTTGTTAGGTAATTTCTATTTGTCACGATGTGAACCTTATCATGCTCTGATTAGTCTCTTCTTCAACCATTTCAAAGCAGAATAAAAAAGAGAGGAAACATACCCCACATATCCTTGGTCCACAGTTGCACAGCCCTCAACTTGTGTCGCTCGAAACACCTCGGAAAACAGCAACATGGTCATCCAATTCAACGTTGTCTTTGCTTTTTGTGTTCTCAACATGTGTTTGCTGGGCTTTTGCAGGGGTCTTTTTAAGGATCTTCTGGCACATTACAGTATCCTGGAAATCAAGGAAAGTGTAATCCAAGAAGTTTGCTCTCTCCGATTTTTCCACCACTGAGAAACCAAATGAAGTCGTCCATGTCTTTAGGACACCAGGGACAGCTGGCAAAACTAGCCTCTCAACTCCTAATTCCGTTAGTTTCTGGATGAAAGAAAAAACATGAGGCTCGATGTAACAAAAAAAGGAACTGTTAATGATAAGTATATTTGGATCAGATGGTGAAACATTCCAAGCAATCATCTGCCTGCACAACATCACTATTTCACTAAGTTGAACGTAAAACCTTGAGATTGTTACTACCATGAGATAACGAATATTTCCTAATACCAGAAAATCTTTTCCTACAAAATGTACGTCAGCAACCCCTCATTGGGATCGCTGAACATTTTCACCATTCTAAATACATAGCCTAAAAATCTTGAATCCTCAGCCAAGTTTTCATAAATGTCCCTGCATCAGAAAGAATGTACTCGGGCCTCTTTCAGACCTGTTCCTTTGGTACACCACCACCCTACAAAATTGAACTGAAGAAGAGATGCCTACCTTTTCAAGCTCATTCATTAAAATGCGACACATTCCTAGTCGGCGATGCTGAAATTGTGTTGCAACTAGAGGGATCTCTGCCACCTTTTCTCCATAAACCCTTTGAAATGACAGCAAAAGTATATATATTAACATATAAATTTTGTTTATTACTTTTAGAATCATGGAGAAGTTTACAAGGAAGAGAACAGAACTAGTGGTAGTTTGTCCTCAGAATATATAACCCAGGAATACCTTATAGCCGCTACTGAGATGAGTTCTTCATTTCTTTCCAACAGTACAGTGTAGAAGCCTTGAAAATTTAACCGATTCAGCTCAGACCTGCAATTTCAGATTTCGTTTGTCGTTACTCAAAACAATTAATGCCTTTACATTTTCTGTTAAAGGCAATCATTTAGTTGAATCCAAACACGTGGACCTTTTTTGTATAAGTGAGCAATTGAAATTAAAAGTAGAAAACTATAATAGTGCACGTCAAAAGACTAGACTGTCTACTCTAGAAAATCTGAATCTTACCATCTATTGAATATGACATCTTCTACAATGTCTCTCCCAGTGAGTTGTTCTTTGACAGGTTCAAAGCATTCGTGCATCACATTTAAAGCAACACAAAGTCGGCAATAGATCTCCGCACTGGACTCATCATCATCAGATTCTTTGTATTTCAACAGTGTCCAGGTGAGGTTATCATTACCCACTATAACCGATTTCTCCAATAGATGATGCATACCCAAAAATATCTACAAAATAAAGAATAAAAGTTTGTCTTTAATAAAGTATCTCTCAGAGTTAAATTCCACCAAAAATGGAAAAGGCACTAATTAAGCATGTTAACTCTCTGTTTCTAAGGCATTACATATTTTCCTACATAGCAAAATTAAGAACAATCAAATACATCACGCTTCATTTACCAGCTCACATCTTTTGTTGCAAAACCAATTTCCTTCAGGAAAATTATCCAGCTTTCCAGGACCCTTGCCTCTCATGCACCGAACATGGTCTGTATCGAATCAAATCATAATCAGTAAAGCAGCAGCAGGAACAACAACATCATACCCAATGAAATCCCACAAGTGCGTCTAAAGACCTTACCACTACCTCATAGAGATTGAGAGGCTATTTCCGGAAAACCATCAACTCAAATATATCCGAGCACAAAAGCGTGAAGGGATTATACTGGAAAGAATACAAAATATCATTGGAATATATGAGAAAGATCAAACAGGTACTCACACTTGTGGTTACACTGACAACAAATGAGACCTGTGTTATCTGTAAATTGGTTTCTGTTTTTAACAAATCTGCTCTCACCACACACTTTACAGCAGCATGATGGGCAAAACCAGTCACCATCTGGAAGTTCCTGTTTAAGCAATTGAAAATAAAGCAATTAGCTTTTTGATTGAAGATTAAGATAAATAACTACAATATAACAGTAAGAATACCTTAATCCCAAGGCAATCAACATGAAATGAAGAAGGGCATCCATCACAGAGTACTAAGTCACCACCATAATGACAAACAGAACATATATAGTCATTTGAGGTAAAACGACTACCCTCTTTGTTTTCTACTCTCTGTTTGGATTTCATCTCCATTTGACACTCAAGAAGAGACCTTCCGTCCTCAAAGTATATATTTGCTGAAGGTCTATTACAACTGTTTCCAGCATGAGCTTCAAAGTTATGAAGACCAAAAATCTTTTGGCAGCAAATGCATTTGATTCCTTCACGAGTTATCCGCCCTTCTGCCATTGGATTACCATTCTTCTTTCCACAATATTTTACCTTAGCACGTGGCAGGACTACATTATTGTCTATCAACCAAGATAAAACTGTTCGAGGTGTTTGATTAGAGGAAGAAGGAGCCACCTCTCGAGCTCTTTTACTTGATCGCATGTCACCATCTCCTTTTTTGAGAGAAGGACTGGATTTTACATCCCCATGTTTTCTTTTCTTTCCTGATTCTTTTAACGATGAGACCAGAGGTATTTCCACTGGTGGCCTCTCACATGAGTTTCCAGCAGCCGTTGACGGAGAAGATACTTGTTGTGATAAGTGGCTTTCAGCTTCCCACTTTTTCACGCACCATCGGCAAGCTTTTCGAAAAGACACAAAAGTCTGTCCTTCTGGAGAACAGTAACGATATCTCTTCGGATTCTTCCCAACAGGGTAGAATTTCCATCCAGTTGCAGCTAGGTATTTCTTAGCTTTTAGGGATGTAGCCCCTATCTTCACCCCATGTCTATATGACTTCTGATAGGCAGAAGTGTCTTGAGACTTTGGTAAACAATAGTCTATAACAGCTTGGCGGCACATATCAGGCTCAACCAGTGTTACTTCATGCTCAATTCTTCTTTCTTCGAGCTCAGTTCTTGTTTCTTTGGGATCAATTCTTGATTCTTCAGGATCAATTCTTGATTCTTCGGGATCAATTCTTGATTCTTCAGGATCAATTCTTGATCCTTCAGGTTCAATCCTTGTTTCTTCAGCTGCAGTACTTTTCTGTTCAGGCTCAATACCTGTCTCTTCAGGTTTATTACTTGTTTCTTCACGCTCAATTCTCGTTTCTTCAGGCTCGATTCTAGGTTCATCAGGCACCTCGCTGCATGTTGGTCCTTCTGCATAAGGAGACTGGGTGGAGTTATCAGTGCCACTGGGTAAACTACTCTGTTCAACTGGAGGAACCACCCGACAAATTTTTGCCTCTTCCAACACCTGGCAAACGTCACTAAGTGACTCACAAATGCTTCCATTAGGAGCAATGTAATTTTTCTTAATCTCACCGTTCTCCATTTTGAGTTCAAATTTCCAGCCCATATGTAACAGATGCTTCTTAAACTTTTTCATCGAGGACATAGATGGCACACAGTTAGTTGTTACTTCTAGACAAGAATCAGGTTCACTGACCAGTGACTGCCAATGAAATGTCTTCTTTTCTGTAGGAAATCCTTCCCCGTGACTCTCAGAATTTACAAAAGTTGGACGTTCATGGGACAAAATATCAGCAATGTCATCACTAGGCGGCTTCTCAAATTCTCTTATCGGGGTTGCTTCTGGGAAAGAGTCAGGTTGACCAACCCCGGTCTGCCCCTCCAATTTCTTCTTCTTTGTAGGAGGTCTCCCCCTGCAAGGCTTAGCATTCGCGATAGTCAGTGGTCGACTCCTGGTACTGGACAAAATACCAGCAATGTCATCACTAGCCGGAGGTAAAACAGAGAAATCATGTGGTAATACAGATGAATCTTCTTTTTGGCTAGGAGGAACTGATCTACAATCATCATTACCACTCAATTGAACATCTTCCGTGGCAGGTGCAAAATCCTCTGAAACAATTTGCTTTTCTACAGGTGAAAGATGGGAAACAACCTGATTCATAGGCAGTCGAAGATGGGAAACATCCTGATCCATAGGCTGGGAAACACCCTGAGACAGTTGACGGTGGGAATCATCCTCGAATTTCTTCTTCTTAATTGTTTTTGTTGAGTTTGCTTCTGCGCAAGAGTCAGGTTCACCGACCCGGGTCAGTCCCTCTAATTTCTTCTTCTTTGTAGGAGGTCTCCCCCTCCGGGGCTTAGAATTCACAAAAGTCGGTGGTTCACTCTTGTTACTGGACAAAATACCTATAATGTTATCAATAAGCAGAAGTAAAACAAAGAAATCAAGTGATGATACAGACGAATCTTCTTTTCGGCTAGGAGGAAATGAAATACAATCATCATTACCACTTAATTGAACATCCTCCGTGGTAGGTGCAAGATACTCCGGAACAATTTGCTTTTCAACAGGTGGAAGATGGGAAACATCCTGACCCATAGGCTGGGCAACATCCTGATCCATGGACAGTCGAAGGTGGGAATTATCCTCGAATTTCTTCTTCTTACTTGTTTTTGTCAAGTTTGCTTCTGCACAGGAGGCAGGTTCACTAACCCGGGTCTGCCCATCGAATTTCTTCTTCTTTGTAGGCGGCCTCCCCCTGCGAGGCTTAGAATTTGCAAAAGCCGGTGGTTCACTCTTGGTACCGGACAAAATACCTGCAGTGTCATCAATAAGTGGAAGTTAAACATAGAAATCATGTGATAATACAGATAAATCTTCTTTTTGTCTAGGAGAGAATGACCTATAATAATTATTACCTCTCAACTCCATGGAAGGTGCAAATTCCTCCAAAACAATTTGCTTTTCAACAGTTGGAAGATGGGAAACATCCTGATCCATAGGCTGTTGAAGATCGGAAACATCCTGATCCGTAGGCTGTTGAAGATGGGAAACATCCTGATCCGTAGGCAGTCGAAAATGGGAAATATCCTGATCCATAGACAGTTGAAGGTGGGAATCATCCTCAAATTTCTTCTTAATTGTTTTTGTCGAGTTTGGTTTTGGGAAAGAGTCAGGTTCACCGACCAGGATTTGTCCCTCAAACTTCTTCTTTGAAGGAGGCCTACCCCTGCGAGGCTTAGATTTCGCAGAAGTCGGTGGTTCACTCTTGGTACTGGACAAAATACCTGCAGTGTCATCAATTAAGAGTATGTAAAACATAGAAATCATGTGGTGATCAGACAAATCTTCTTTTTGGCTAGGAGGAAATGACTTACAATCATCATTACCACTCAATTGAACATCCTCCCTGGCAAATGCAAAATCCTCTGGATCAAATTGTTTTTCTACAGGTTGAGGATCAGAAACATCCTGATCCATAGGCAATTGAAGATTGCAAACATCCTGATCCATAGGCTGTTGAAGATGGGAAACATCCTCAGATTTCTTCGTCTTAGATGTTTTTGTCAAGTTTGCTTCTGAGCAAGAGTCAGGTTCACTGACCAGGGTCTTCCCCTTGAATCTCTTCTTTGTAGGACGTCTCCTCCTGTGAAGCTTAGAATTCACAAAAATTGGTGGTTCACTCTTACTACTGGACAATATGCCAGCTATGTCATCATTAGGAGGAGGTAAAACAGAGAAATTTTGTAGTGATACAGATGAATCTTCTTTTTGGCTCGGAGGAATTAACTCACAATCATCATTAACACACAATTGAACATCCTCAGTGGCAAGTTCAAATTCCTCTGAATTAAGTAGCTTTTCAACAGGTTGAAGATGGGAAACATTCTGGTCAATAGTCAGTTGATGGTGGAAAACATCGTGATCCATAGGCAATGTGGCCGCACTATCTAATGTACAAGCGGCTTCTGTAGAGGGTGCAATCGAGTTATCAAAATACATTTCAAGATTCAGTTCAGCTTCAAAGTCAAGTTCTAAAAATTTGAGCGTTTGACTTCCCTCTCCAAAGATCTGTAAGGGGTTCAGTTCAGAAAAACACTGCTTAACAGTTAACTTCATATTTTCATGCAAAACTTCCTTCACCAATTTCCTCCAAATATCTTTCGAAGTAGATGTCCACTGCTTGAGATGTTCATCAAAATCATCCTTCACCTGCACTTCAAACCAAATTTGTTTCACTGAGCTTACGAGCGGTTTTAGCTTCTCAATCTCCTCAATCACTTCAAGGAAAATCCAGGAACCACGAGGCTTCCACTCTTCTGTAACCTCATCCCAATCTTGAGTTATACGTAGCTTGTCCACTTCAACCTTCATTTCATCACCCAATTCTGGAAAGTAAACACTTCGCTTTTCATCACCTTCTTCACGGTCAAACATCACACCTTCCCACCAGGCATCTCGATAAAATAAATCCACACACTGTCCATAAGGCCAACTGCCAGATTCACATGGAGGTGGCGAAGGCCTAATCATACCAAGTTGATGAACTGTCTGGTCATCAGCAGGTATAAACCCATCAACTATAGGAGAAACACTTACATTTTCTACCAATTTGCGAGAACCCTTCTCTGACAGAATGTAATCATATTCAACTTTACGAATCAAATCACCACAACGAATAACAGTTCCCAAGTGCCATGAACCCAAAAATCCTTCTTCAATACTCCTCACCTGCATAAATCACAATGCATTAATTAAAAAGATGAAAAGGGTATGGCCACGACAACAATCTTGACACATCACACACTTTTTAGCGCCTTCAAAACACCCAAACAAAATAAACGGATTTGAACAAACACTTGCAAGGGAAATGCACAATCAACAACAACAAGAAACCCACTTTAATCCCACAAGTGAAGTCTTAGACCGAAATGCCCACAATTAAACAAACAGTGAAAATGAGGCAACTGAACTTTGTGTACACATAACACAATGAAACCCCAAAAAATTAAACTCCTTGAGTACAGCCATCTACTAGTTCTATCTAATAATTCCAGTTCCGTCACTCCATGAAATAGTAAACCCAAAAAGAACCCTACATGGAACAGGCTGTTATCCCCTGTATAGTCAATAGTATGCCTAATTTTACATGGAGTATACAAATGAACATCAACAAAAGATAGATAAAATACCACCAACAACAACATACCCATTGAAATTATACAAATGGGGTTCGCTGACCTTACCACTGCCTCGTAGAGGTAAAGAGGCGTTTCCTGGAAACCCTAGTCTCAAAAACTCATAAGCAAGATATATAAAACACCAATGTGGGTAATCAAAAACAACTTAAAGAAGCAGTTTTTAACAAAACTTACAACCAATGAAACCTAAAAATCAATAATTCAGTCAAGCATGTTATCAAAAACCAAAACCCAAAATCCAAAATTCCATCTGCCCACATTTTACACTCCATGCATACACACACACAAAAACAAAATTCATTAAAATCCAAAAAAACAAACATTAATCAACAAAAATGTTGATCAGAAGCATTCTTTTTACTGATTAATCTTTCATTTCCAAAAAATCAGCAATCATATCAGTACTGAAAACAAAATTCAGATGTAAAAAACAAAGAGAAATGAATCAAAAAACAAAAAATCTGAAAACAGAGCATTTTCATCACCTCAACTTTTTCACCAACGCCCAATTTCCGATTGGCTCCTCTTTTTAGTTCTCTCTTTCTTTTCCTGGAAACTCGTCCACGTCTACGTCCAGCCGCCATTGAAGAGTAAAACTTCTTTTGATAGCGATTGAGGAATGACTGGGGTTTTACAGTTACACTATCAGTTTTCCATGTTTAGTAAAGATTTATATACAAAAAAAAATGTATCCAATGGGTTTAATTCAATCGCGAATATGTCGGGTTACACTTGTTTTTTGGTCTTTGCCAAATTGTAAGCAAAAAAAGAAATAAAATTAAGCACTCTGTTTTTTTGTTCTTCCAGTTTTCTCCCTGAAATATATATATTTGAAAAGAGTTAACATGCAAGACCTTCATAAATTATATATTCTACTATGTATCCATTTCATGAAATCTTCTTTCTTGTGTTGTTTGGTGAATTGGCATGGAGTAATATGTTTAGGTAAGTTAGAATTTTGGATGCTGATCTTGCAATTTTGATTAATTTGAATTCACAATGTTAAAAATAGAGTCGTCGTGATGAATATGAATTTAATTATATTGGATAATTTTTATGTGAATTTTATAGAATATGTATACTTTCGTAAGATCTTTGATAAGTTGTTGATATAATATGTTTTAGTTAGTTGAATTTTGGATATTCGCTTTAAATTTTTGATTAATTTGCATTCGCAGTATTAAGAACAGAGCCGTTGTAATGGATATGAATTTAATTATCTTGGATAATTTTTGATTAATTTGAATTCACAATGTTACAAATAGAGTCATTGTGATGAATATGAATTTAATTATATTGGATAATTTTTGTGTGAATTTTATAGAATATGTATACTTTCGTAAGATCTTTGATAAGTTGTTGATATAATATGTTTTAGTTAGTTGAATTTTGGATATTCGCCTTAAATTTTTGACTAATTTGAATTCGCGGTATTAAGAATAGAGTCGTTGTAATGGATATGAATTTAACCGTATTAAATTTAACCAGAGGTCTCCGATTCAAGCCCTGGGAAAAGGACAAATTTTTAGCAAGGTACAGAATGTATCGCTGTGCCCATAAGAAATCGCAGAGCCATCCATTAATAGTGATAGAACTCTGCACACACCTCCTAATGGACCCTACAGTGCGCGATCCGAATTTAGTCGAGGCTCCACGGGCTTCGAACACCGGGTGGGAAACCAAAAAAAAGAATAATTGTTGCATGAATTTTATAAAATATGTATACTTTCATAAAATCTTCTTTTTTTAGTTGTTTTGAAAGTAAAACAAAACTTTAGAGAAGAAGACGAGGAAGAAAGAGAAAAGTAAAACAAAGCTTTAGGGAAGAACACGGGGAAGAAAGAGAAAAGTAAAACAAAATTTCAGGGAAGAACACGCGAAAGATAGAGAAAAGTAAAACAAAACTTAAGGAAAGTATATTCCACACGCACCATGTCTTTGACACTTCAGTGCCACAAAGTGCCACGTCAGTGTCACATCTGTGCTATTTCAGTGTCACGTCAGTGCCACATTAAAAATTATTTAGATTTTAATTTTTACTTCTTTTTTTATTTATTTACAAATTTTGGAAAAAAATAAAAATTA
>JAOTQJ010000096.1:22642174-22659550 GCA_025642045.1 Solanum sejunctum | reverse complement strand
TATTAAAATTTTATTTTATATTTGATCATGAATATAAATTAAAATTATTTTTAAATTTGTTAGGTAAATTTAAATTTATTTTATATTTGATCATGAATATAAATTGAAATTATTTCTAAAACTTGTTAGGTGAATTTAGATTTATTTTATATTTGATCATGAATATAAATTGAAATTATTTCTAAATTTATTGGGTAAATTTAAATTTTATTTTATATTTGATCATGAATATAAATTAAAATTATTTTTAAATTTTTTGGATAAATTTAAATTTACTTATATTGGATGATGAATATAAATTGAAATTGTTTCTAAATTTATTGGGTAAATTATAAGTTTATTTTATATTTGATCATGAATATAAATTGAAATTATTTCTAAATTTGTTGGGTAAATTTAAATTTCTTTTATATTTCATCAACAACAACAACAACATACCCAGTAATATCCCACAGGTGGGGTCTGGGGAAGGGAGATTGTACGCAGACCTTACCGCTACTTCAGAGAAGTAGAGAGGCTGTTTCCTAAAACTCTCAACTCAAAACCCATTAGTAGAAAGGTTAGATATGCCAAACAACAGTGAAAATAAACATGAACATAATCATGAATAATAAATTAAAATTATTTGGAAAATTTTAAATTTATTTTATATTTGATCATGAATATAAATTGAAATTATTTCTAAATTTATTGGGTAACTTTAAATTTGTTTTATATTTGAACACGAATATAAATTGAAGTTATTTCTAAAATTGTTGGGTAAATTTAAATTTATTTTGTATTTAATCATGAATATTTTTCCACCAATTTTGGATGAAGCCAAAGATTCACTATGTTTTGGCTTTGGGGTATGATGGAATAAAGTAAAATGGTTTTTTAAAGTGTCTGCACTTCTTTCAATTGTGAAATAGCAGTTAGTCAATGCAACTTTTGACGCTCATCATGGGTCATCCGGAAACAACCACGCTATGTTTTTAAACATAGGGGTCAGGCTGCGTACATCAGACCTCCCCTTACCCCGCAATGGACGGGAACCTTTAAGGCATTGGGGTATTGTTGTTGTTGTTGTATTTGATCATGAATATAAATTGAAATTATTTCTAAATTTATTGGGTAAATTTAAATTTATTTTATATTAGATCATGAATATGAATTGAATTTGTTGGGTAAATTTTAAATTTATTTTATATTTGATCATGAATATAAATTGAAATTATTTCTTAATTTGTTGGGTAAATTTAAATTTGTTTTATATTTGATCATGAATATAAGTTGAAATTATTTTGAAATCTTTTAGGTAAATTTATATTTATTTTGTATTTGATCATGAATATAAATTGAATTATTTCTAATTTATTGGGTAAATTTAAATTTATTTTATTTTTATCATGAATATAAATTAAAATTATTTTTAAATCTATTGAGTAAATTTATGAACATAAATTAAAATTATTTTTAAATTTATTGAATAAATTTAAATTTATTTTATATTTATTATAAATATAAATTAAAATTATTTTAAATTTATTAGGTAAATTTAAGTGAAATTCCCTTGTCACGTTTTGTTGAATGAAAATGGCTAAAAACAATGACTTGAACATTTCGAGATCATTCTGTTTCTAAGTGGATGCTACCAGGAAATGAAAATCGTGTGAGATTTTATTGAAAATTGTGCACCTAATTTCCATGGAAATTGAACTTAACTTACAGTGGATCATTCATAGTACTATGCTCTCTTTGTTTAATATTTTCATTTATTTTTTAAAAATAAATATTTATTTTATATTATCATCATCATTACCACTAAGAAGGAATAAATATACGCGTCTCCATTAACGCATGTATTTTCCTATAAATAAAATAAATAATAATTCTGAGGAATTTTTATATAAGACATGTCATATAAATTAAGAAAAAATTAATATATATTGGCTCTTAATTTTTTAATTAAATTAAATATTATATTTATTTTAATTAATTACTCCTATTTAAATTTATTTTGGCAAAAAAAATAACATTCTTTTGAGATAAATTAAAAAAGAAATAAATAAATTAAAATGAATAAAATGTCATATTATACATTTAAATTGAGTCATATGAATAAAACTATAAAAGCAATCCAATATATATATTTTTAGATGAACTAAAATAAATTAAAATAAATAAAATATTATATTTTTAATTTAAATTTAATTAAATAAATAATAATATAAAAATAATCAAACATATTGTCGAAGCTACATTTACTAGTATTGTACCAAAATATTCCTGTAACAAATGAAAGGAATATTTTGTCTCACATAACTAAGGCAAGTACATGAGGTCCTTCTCAATTATCTGATGGGCCCCCACTTCATAGTGAAATTAGAACTATTTTATTATGGGCAGATGATTTTATTCTTTTTAATTCAAGTAGGCAGATGGCTGCATTACAAGTGTGTTGTCAATAAAGTTTAAAACGTTTATCATATGATTATTGTCAATAAAATAATAATGTGGGTAATATTTTCAGTCATTATTTTTAAAACTGTGACGTCCATTTTAGATTCACTAATGTTGTCGCCAATAGTACTGAAAGTGCTAAAAAGGGAGTCTCAAATCTCTGCAAGTGTTTTTTTTCTTTAATTTGTGATTGATCATCATCATCATTGATATATCTCAGTACCTTAAAAGGCTTTCGTGCATTGCAGAGTGAGGAGGGTCGGATGTACGCAGCCTAACTCCTATGTTTAAGAACATAAAGCGGCTGTTTTCAGATAACTCATGAGGAGCGTCGAAAGTTGCACTAACTAACTGCTACTTCACAAATGAAAGAAGCGTAGACAGTTTGAGGTTTGTATAATTCGCACGATTTATACAAAAATTGTACACAAATCAAATTGTATATCAACATATACTAATATTCCAAATTGTATAGTGAATCGTATAAATATTGTGCACGAATTATACAGTGAAATATACAAACGCAATACAAAAATTGCTAATGATATAATGAATTATACAAATATATACAAAAACTGTACGAATTATACACGTATTGCTATAACTATAGTTACGAAATATAATTACCCGAATTATAAATATGGAACATAATTAAACTACTTTTGAGTGGCTAGATGCGAAAATTCCTCTAACTAATAAGGTAAATTACGTAACTAAGCAAACATATGATATGTATTTACATTATATTACTATAGTTAAAAAAATTTATAATATATAGCTACACTTAAGATTTTATTAATATTTTTTCTCTCCTCTCTTTCTCTCTCTCACCTCTCTCCGCTTTGTGCAATCTCTTGCCAAATATACAAATATATATGTATACCAGTTGCATATATATAATTATTTGATAGATATACATATTCAACTCAACAGATATACCTATACAATTTGTCTCTCTACACTTCTACCGTCTCTCACTCGCCTCTCTCCTCCCTCCTCCCTCCTCCCTCTCCCAATTTCATTTGCTAGACATACAAAATCAGTTATATATATACAATTATTTGACCGATATATATATATATATATAATTTGATGAATATACATATATAATTTGCCTCTCTTGACTCCCTCTCAATCTCGCTCACCTCTCTTGATTCTCTCTCGATCTCATTCCTCTCTCTCCTATAATATTTACATATAAATCCAAATTTAGAAAATTATAGCTATTCTTTAGCTTATTATATTTTAAATATTTGCTTTTTTAAAAAATCCTCATATTAATAATAGAAGGGGATATAATTTGAGCTATGCAAATTAGGCAACAAATTATCTGCTCCGTTTGTGCCGGATAGCTACGTTCCTTTTCTGGCATTGTCATCGTTATGATATTTCTCTGGCCAACTTTTACTATTTCTTTTAAAGTTATAATACATGACCCAACATTTAAATTTGGTCATCGCCGTTTAAATAAATATTTTAATTTGAAAATAATATATAATAAAATTTTATTAAATATATTATTATTTAAAAGTAGTACATCGAATAGTTGAACAAATAGACCAATGACACTAATGTCGTAAAATTGAATTAAATAAATGGAACTTCATGATAGTGTTCTGACGTTTGAATTAAAAAATTTGACTTTAGAACACAATGTCCTAAAATTTGAGGAAGTGGGGAAAAAGTAGTAGATTTTTGTATCTTTATAAGAATTATGATTAAATTTTAAATACTTTGAAATTGTTTATCATATTTTAAACATCATCCCTAAGTGGCTACCTGGTGTCATTTCTACCAATCGTAAAAATCTAATGGGCTGCTGGCCTCTAATAGCGGCTAAAATGGGCCTTGAGAACTCAATAACAAGTCTAGTCCCAAGCAAGGGACTTTAGTTTTCACTCTACTTTTTGTTTTTTCAAAAACGAAATGACAAATATTAAATAGTTATTATATACTTTAGCTATAATTTTAATTAATTATTGAATGAGCTATAGTTTGATTTTATTTTTCTATTATTTATATTATTTGGTTCTTAATTGTATAAATCTAAAACTTATATATGCTTACTCTAACTATTTGTATATAATTTTTGAAATATTCATGACCGTTAGCTTTTTATATATAATTTATTGATACATTTCATTTGTATATATTTTAAAAAATTCATAACTATATATACAAAATTTGTATAGACTTTGGCAAGAAAAATATGCAAACAACAATAAACATAGCAAACATAACTAGGGTACTGGTGCGTAATTATCAAACAATAGCTAAGCAACATAATCAAGTTATTTCTACTTGTCATTTATGAAATTTTTTTCTCTCTCTTTTTGACTTTAGTTTCATCTCTTTTCTTATTAAGATAGAACTTTCATTAAAAATATGTATTTTTTTCTGATTTAATTTATTTATCTTACTTCATTCTAAATATATTTAGAGAAGGATGTCTCTTTTCCTTATTAACATATACTCGTATTTAATTTTAATTTTTTATATAATATATTTAAATCAAAATAATTCAAAATTTTTATTTACATTATAAACCTCGTATCAAGTCAAAATCAAATAAATAAATTAAAATATAAAAAACAAAACTTATTCTATTCGCTCCAATAAATGAATATAAAATTTTAAAAAGAACGAGTTTTCTTTAAAACTTGTGATAGTGTGTTGAAGAAGTTATGACGCTGATAAATAAAAAGTTTTAAATTTTAAAATATTGAAAAAGTAGTACTTATTGCTTTTTTAAAAAAATAAAAAATAAAAATATAATGAACAACAATACCAACAATATAACTAAAGAGAGTAATCTACAAACCTATTATTTCTTCATTCATAATTAGGGGAGGAATAAACTAGAAAAAACAATATTTGAACCAAAAAGTTTAGTAATTAGTACTACAGTCAGCTAATTACTGTTAATTAATTGGTTAATTGCTTGACCATTTTTCTTTTTCTTTTCCTATCAAAATAAAGATACTTAACTAAGTTTGAATTTTTGAAGACCAGACTTGAGGCCTAATGTTTTCAAATCATGTTGAACTTGTGCTCGAAAATCTGCGTAGCTGAAGGGGTTGTACTTTGTGCTTTGAATGATAGTATCTTCAACAGGGAACACAAAATAACCAATTGATATTCTCTCTTTGTGTTTGTTCACCTTCACTCTGTGCTTCACACTTATATATTTATCATCACTCATTGCCTGAAATTTCACAAACAGTAATAGCGGAGACAAAATTTTTGTTAAGAATATTTCAAATATAAAAAAAATAAATATATAATAAACTAAAAAAATGATTAATATCTATTATATATACATAAAAAAATAATTTTAAGATTAAATTTACGATACAGTAACTCATCACGAAAGAAGGTTCAAATTGCAACCGTGTGACTCCGGCCTTGGCTAATAGATTAATGTTTTCCTACAATAATAGTATATACTCCCTCCGTTTGAAAAAAAATGACATACTTTTTTTTTAAGTTTATTTAAAAAAGAATAATTTTTTTTTTTGATAAAATTTTAATTTCAACTCTCAACTAGACATGTTTAAGGCCACAAGATTAAAGAATATTTTGGTACTTTCAACTTAACTTTAATTTGGGATCACAAAATCTAAAAGTATTTTTTACTTTTTTAAACTCTGTGTAAAGTCAAACTAAGTCATTTTGTTTAAACGGAGAAAGTATTCATTCATGTCATCTATGACATTCTATTCAGGGGTAGAACTATAATATTAGGTGCGGAGCTTATACCAATAAAAGTAACTTTTGTTTAGATCATATATTTATATACTATGGAACTTTTATTAATATACATAAAAAATATATATGTGAGCTAAATAAGTGAAAACTACAATAGTATAAAGTAAAGTGAAAATTAACCTACAATAATCCATTAATTTCTCTTATATTATAAATATTTTTTGTACTGTTAATGAAAACTTAGTGCTAAATAAATTACATTTGCTATAAACCAAAAAAACGTATGGTGACTAGCTTAGTAAATTCCAATCCTTATATCAATAAAAAAGTGACAAGCCAGCATGGCTGGTAAGACTTTTTTTCAATAATTTTGAGGAAAATATTACTAAATGATACAAAATATCGCACTATAAGTTAAGTTGTCAGTTCACTAAATTGTACTATAATGAGAAAAAGATTAATTAATGTTATCATGGTTGGTAAAATCTCTTTAAGGAAAATTATATGATTAAAAAAGACTGTATATGTTAAAATGTCTGTGCACTATATAGTATTTTTTGTACTATAATCATGAATAAGATCTCATCTTATTCTCACTTCTTTATTAATTAATTTCTGGAATGTACTTCATGATAAAAAAGAACGTCGGTCCAATAAATTATTTTTGTTGAACAATAATTATATTTCAAACAGTACTTAATGGTATAACTTAGTAATTAATGAAGTGAATTAAGAAATTATCAAATCTTATTTGTCTAAATTTTAATAGATAGAGAGTTATTTGAAATTTAGAGACAGAGTCGTAATCCTTAGGTTATAAATTTGTATATATCACAATCTTTTCTTTTACTTCCCCAGTTTTGAATATATAATTTGTACCTATCAAATTTTTTTTTCAAAAGTAGTTAAAGCCTAAACTATTATTGGGTTCTACGCAGTTCATAGCTAAGGTGGTGTAATTAGTAATTTATATTTTATGGACTCACATTCATAGCTAAGGTGGTGTAATTAGTAATTTATATTTTATGGACTCACATGTTAATATATTTATACAGATATATAGATATGCTACTATTTTAAGAAGATTTTTTTTATCTAAAAAGAGTATTTGGACATAAAATTTAAATATTAATTAATTTTTTCTTACAATCATTACTTTTCATGAAACGTTATACTTTTCATAAAAAAGTGTTGTAGAATTTTTAAATATACATGATTCTTAAATCAGAAGATATGTTTTTTCTCTTTCTTTACATCTTACTACAAAGTAGTCTTCAATATTTAGAAGATCAAGTTCTTCAAACAAGTTATTATTACAATAGAACAAAGTTAGTGTTCTTATCATTCTTATGTATTGATGTTCGTATCTAGTTATTTACTTATTAGCCTGAATGGATTATATAAAGATTTTCAACAGGTGGCTCTAATCTCGTAGGTATTTGTTTTGACTCGCAGTTCTAAGAGATAAAAGATACCTCATAGAAGTGCGTTAAATACACTCAAATAGACTCAAACACTACGTAAATTTTAATTAAAAAAGAAAGACTAAAATGAAATGCACAATCACAAATCTAGAGCATAACAAATTAACCTATTATATAAATTTTAAATCCTAAATCGAGGATACAAAGTGATAGAAAGAAATTCGAACGTTACGTACCTGCAACATGTCACCAATATTGACAATAAGGGTATTAGGGATAGGTTCAACATCAAGCCATTGATGATCTTTGTCAACTTGAAGTCCACCAACATCATCTTGATGAATTATAGAGAGTACTGAGCTATCTGTGTGTACGTCAATGCCCCACGTTCGTTCTGGCTCTAGGCAAATTGGGTAACGGTATATCCTTAATAGACCAGTGCTTATTGACAGATAATTAGAATCAAATGGTCCCAAAATCTTGAATATTTCTTTAGCCAACCTACCCTGCTCCTTCCCATATTCTTCTACCAAGCATCTGTTTATAATGTAAGAAATTAAATACTCTTTTTTTCCAATTCTATGAACATACGGTATACTAATTTGTTTCAAAAAGAATGATCTCTTACAATTTAATCTTATTTTTTCATATGCATCTTTAAAGTTATAAGATTAAATGACATGTTGATACATTTGATATAACGTTAATTTACAACCATAAAATTTAAAAATCGTCTTTTAGATTTCGTGTCAAATCAAATCAAATAATATTATTCGAGAGAGTATTTATCTGTATGAATATGACAATAAGGATAAGCTAAAAAGTTTAAACCTAATTTGCTTTAAATATAAACTATTGTGTATTATTTTGTTAATAGATTGTTAGTGTGATTATATAATTTACAAATAGCTTTGAAAATATGGGAAATTTTTTTTTTTTGTTAAACTTCATGTCAAGTCAAATAACGTTATTTGAGAGACTGTATGAATATGATAATAAGGATAAGATAAAAAGTTTAAATCTATTTTTTTTTAAGTATAAATATTCTGTATTATTTTGGTAGTAGATTATTAGTGTGATTATATAACTTACAAGTAACTTTGAAATGATGAGAAAGAGACCCACTAATAGTTGAAGATGAAAATAAGGTAAAAATTTTACGGAATATACATAGAAATTATATTAAAATATTATAAATTATAATAATTAATAATTTAAAATATTTTTTAAAAAATAATATCCTTTAGTTATTCAAACAATATACTGGTTACCCAAGTTATGTCGAAAGCAAATGGTTATTTTTGTGTTCGTGTGCGCCCACTCTATTACAATTGGCTACTAGCAAATATATGACAGCGTACGACAAAGGAATCAAACAAATCTAGAGAAATTATATGTTATTGATATATATTACTTTCGTTATTTTATTTTATGCCTATTATTTAATTTGATATAATATTTAAAAAAAATTAAAATTTATTATGAATAATTTTTTTATAATAAATTAAAAAAGAAGTACTATATAAAATGATACGAGAAAATATCAAATAGATGAAAAAAGAGAGGACAAAAAAGATTGGCTATTTACTAAAAATAAAACTGACAACCAACAAGATTATGATAAAGTGACATATATATTTTATTTATTTATTTTATTTAAATTTCTCTAAATAGGAGATTGCCTTAATTATATATTGTTATTTTCTATCTTAATAATTCAGCACGACAGTAAAAATAACTTCAGAACTTGTGATATTAAATTTGATTATAAAAATATCTACCATTAAAGAGAAAATGACACGAAGAGCCTTAGATAAAATTAATTAAGACACTGATTACGGAGTAGTCGGCCCCCCCAAAAAAGACAAATCCATAAAATTGGACGTAACACTTTATATAATTAATTAACTTTTGTCCAGTATCAAAGGTTAGAATTTTGGTCAGATTCACGACCGTCGTTATCTCTGTCTTTTTCTTCGAAAATGAAAGCTACTATTTTTCGTGATATTTTATTGATGGCCTTTAAATTATAGCAGAAGTTGAATTGGGAGGGCGAGGGGAGGGGTGGGGAGGCTAGCTCCTTGGCATTACAAGTGGGAAATAATATAATTTTTTATCTACAAAATTCAGAAGGTACAGTTTGATGAGCTTGGGATGACTCATAGTTGTGCCTGTTCTTCGGCTGTTTTTTTTTTGGCCACGTATAAGTTACTTAAGCAGGTAGTTGCTCGACATGTTAAGTTGTTTGAGCATAAGAGTATATTGATTATTTTAAATAATTTTTTCGTTATAATTAGATAAGAAGTTCATATATATTATTAAATAAATTTTCAACATACTCTCATAATTTTATATGTGCAACATAAATTAGCTTTCTATAGATCTCAATAATTAATAACTTAAAAAATAAAAAATAAAAATAAATTTATATTAAACTCATATTGTCATAAACTATCATAATTAGTATAAATATATGTGTAAGATTATTTATTTTATTAATACAATAGATTTAATATAATTTTTTTAAAAAGTTGAACTTATCATTATTTTAAATACTGAATTCATGCACGATCACATGTGCAACATATTGAGACGTGAAAACGAAAATTCGGAAATAAAAAAAAAATTGAACCGTTCTCAATATTTATCTTGTCTTTAGCTAAAACTGCGCAGCTTTTATGTTAGCCGAATTCAGTGGTTTTATCTTCAATTCTATATGAGATATATGAGAAATTTATGAAATATGTGTAAATATTATATTCAGTAATTGAATAATCAATTGTTTAGTGGCATCACAAATTGGGTCGGATGGATTTTAAAAGTCTCCAATGAATTTACGTGAATTTAATTATTTTAAATTTAATAGTAATAATATAATTTTAATTTCAAAAAGATAAAGTATACATAGATTTTATTTTTATTTCATAAATAAAATAATTATTTTATTAACTTTTTAAAAAATATTAATAAAAATAACCAAAAAAAGATAATAATAAAATAATATTATAATTAAACAACAATAAAAACAATAAAATTATTTTTATTCATCAAACTATTTTATTGAATATATATAATATTTGATTTTGAAAATAACGTCACAAATCATAAACTTTAAATCCAATTATACCGATCATCATTATTGAAAAATTTCACTAATTTAACTAACAGTCAACTAGATCAATAATGCAATATACTATTCATATCTATTTATTAGGGGCTTTGATTTTTTTAGAAGTTAAATTCACAAAAAAATATATATTTTTTCTATATTTAGTTTGATTTACTATTTATTTATTTTTCGATAACAAATAAAAATGAACGAACTTAGTAAAAAAGAAGCAGCAGAAGATGAGAACCTGAAAGTTTCGACCAACGAACAAATAAAACTAAATAGAAAAAGTACTTAACAGAAAGAAAAAGTAGAAGATAAGAACCTGAAAGTTTCGAGCAACGAATCTTGATAGTGAATATGTGACAATTGACCTAATGAAACATTGAATCCTTCCATCCATTGTAGACTCTGGTTATTACTTTCTTGTGCACCTTTATTTTGTTGTAGCGCCGCGCCAGATGGAGTTAGAGCAGGGGTACCCCAAAAATAGGATATAGGGCAAACAATATTGGTGCTACTTGTAGTAAACAAGGCTTTTTTAGTTTCATAAGGCAAGGAAAAGAGTTTTTTAGCATGTTCTTCAATTTGGTCTAATAAGGTAATTGGAATTCCATGATTCACCAATCGAAATAATCCCCAATCTCTACAAGCTTCACTGATTAAATTTCGATCATCTATACCATCTTGATATTTTGTTATCGTTATTGCTGACGTTGGGGTGGTGGTGGTGCATTTTAAATAGTCAATAACAGGGATAGAAGTGTCTAATAAAAGTGGCTCTGTTTTATCAGAGTTGAATTCTTGATTTTGGGGGCTGTTTGGTTGTGGACGAAATAATGGAGGGTAGGATTCAAAGTCATAAGATTCAGACATATTATTTCTTCTTTGGTAAACTTAATAGCGTAGCATCAAACAGGTATTTATAGGCTGATTTTGGAACTTAGGCTATGGTTTTATAAGCGGGATGGAGTTATATTACCCTTTGGAGTTTGACAAGGGACTTCAGCTGACACGGCCTAATAAAAAAAAATTTCGTATATAAAGAATATTTTATAAAATAGCACTATTGTCTATGTAATAGGAAAATATGTAATATAAAATAAATGTAGTGCTATCATTTTGGGAACACACATTTTACTTTTTAATGCATTTTAAATTTGATTAAACAAAAAATTAAAATTATTTTAAAGGGTAAAGGGGTATTAGGATAGACTTTTTTAAGTGGTTTATAAGTTAAAAATTAAATATCATAAGTCGAGAATTTTTACTTTTTACTTTTTACTTTTAACTTTTGATTTTCTTTTACTGCATTTTTTCAACTTTAAAAAGTTTTTTGTGTTATCTAGACATTTTCAAAATTTAAAAAGTGTTTAAAAGTAAAAAATTATAAGTTACAGAATTTCTACTTATAACGTTTGACTTTTTTTTTGTACTTTTTACTTTTAAAAAGTATTTTTTGTGCTACTCAAGTATTTTTAAGATTAAAATGTGTTTAAAAGTAAAATATCATTAATAATTAGGCAATGTAAACACCAACTAAATCTATTCGTAGAAAAATTTCATTTATTTTAACATGCTTGTGGATGATCAAATCTTCTTCGTGTCTTCATTTGCTCCACTCCTCAATCACATGAGTGGAGTTACCTTAGGTGAAAAATAATTCTATGTACATTTTTTATGAAAAATTTATTTAGTATATTAAGATTAAATATTAATTATTATGAATATAAATTGAATTCTACACCTTCTTAATATAAAAAAAATAAATTCATCATCTTTAAATTAAATTTTTGACTTCATCGCTATTGTTAATGAATCATTTTTAACTTGAATCAGTCAAATATTCTAAGTATTTTTTTAAACTATTCACTTTTT
Source organism: Solanum sejunctum (assembly GCA_025642045.1). Taxonomy (NCBI): domain Eukaryota; kingdom Viridiplantae; phylum Streptophyta; class Magnoliopsida; order Solanales; family Solanaceae; genus Solanum; species Solanum sejunctum. Next base: position 22,646,989 of record JAOTQJ010000096.1, on the reverse strand, counting down.
TTTTTTACAATTATTTGTAATGATGAGTTTATTTTACTTTAGCACAAATCTAATCAATTAAAACTCTCGATTGAGACACAAAATTAAAAGAAACTTCTAGTAGCGTTTTGGGGAAATTGTTTGTTAGAAGAATTGGTAAATTCTCGACAAAAGTGGCCAAGGCTGTCTCGTTCACTCGCCACGTTGTAATGGTCCCTAAAAAGAAATTGTTGTCCTTTTATAAAGGACTGTCTTAAGCAGTACAAAATTTTCCAGATACAATACAAGAAATATCAGGGGTCACATAAAAAAAGTTTTTTGTTTCTGGGGTCCTGTCACTTAAGTAATGAGGAGAATAACATCTGAGATTTGAAGTTGTTGATAGTGGTAGAGTTAAAATTTTATTTAAAGAAATTTAAAATTTTTAAAAATAAATATATAAATTAATTAAAAAAATTCAATATTTATTAAGTAATAAATTTTTTGTTACCAAATAAAAATTGAATAAACTCTTTAATTTTAATATGACTTCACCACCGATGGCAGAACCTGATGAACCTCAAACTTGGTGCTCTTACTTTTCGAACTTAGTACAAGTTCAAATCAAAGCTAAAATATCAAAAGTAGTATTTCGTCACAAATTTTTAAGTATATTTAGTAAGGTCATTTTTTCCTGAGGGTTTGAGTGCGTTTGGTCATAGATTTGAAAGAAATATATTTAGACTTTTTTTTAAAAAAAAATGCTTTCTATTCATAAGTTCTAAAAATTATTTATAAATTTGTATTAGGTATCATTTTATAACAAATATGTTCTATTAAAAAAATAAATTTTATAATATAATTAATGACAATCAATAACAACAACAACAATATGGATAAGAGCAGTACAACAATCACATGCTCAAATTTATCGCTAATTCATGATAAATTATAACCTATTAAAAATAAATATATTTTTCTAAAATTCTAATTCAAATATTAAATAATACATTTGAAAAAAACAATGATTTAGTGAGAGGTAGTAACAAAACATCTTTCATATAATATTCTCACATTGTGCGAACAATCATTTTTCGACGAGCTAATATTATGATGGAGTTGAATATAGATAGATATTAATAGAGGATAATAGATGATGATTGTTTTTATAAAATATAAAAATTTAGGATAACTTTTAAATTTTTAAACATTCTTAACTACTAAAATTCGGCCCAAGTTTTAATTTTTTCTAGAATTTGAAAATTTAAGATATTTGTCAATTATATTTATCAATGAATAACAAATTATATGTGAAATACTAATTTTCAAATTTTTCCAAAACATATTTCTGAAAGAAAAAAAAAAGTCTCACAGCTATTATTTCGAAAGCTACTTACTCCGATGAAAGCCACTTAATTTGAAATTGGAGATGCCCCCTCTCCTTTTTGTTTTTAAAAAATGAAAGCCTATTTCTAAAAATCTCAATTTAAGTGATATTTTCTTTTTTAACTTGTCTTAAAAAAGGATATTATTTTTTTATAATTAAAATAATTTAATTTTAAATGTTAGTTCTAAGGTATATTTATTTTAAAAAAATAAATATTATTTTTTTTATTTAACTAAAAAAATATCATATAAATTAAGACAAAAGAAATATCGAAGATGTAATTTCAACCACAAGAGAATATAGGTGTGAGGGAAGTTGGAATTAAAGTGTGTCTTTGTATGTGTTTTGGTTTTAATTATTTTAGAGTTTTGTGAGTTGTAATTATCAATTTACTCAGCTCTTCCTTTTTCAAGTTTCTATATGTATATAATGAAAGATTCTGATATGATAACTGAAGTCGACATGTCTTTTAAATTTGTGCAGTCCTCCATGTGAGTAAATGAAGTTGATATATGTTCAATGGATTCAACCAAATCCAACCATTTTGACACAACTTGTATTACTACTGCATCTTATATGTAAAAGATTTTCTTTACAACTAGACTTTTTTTTTATATTTTTTGTTTGTGTTGTGCGTCTTCAAGTAAATAGTATAAACATTGAGACTGGCTCAACTCATCACTCCATTATTCTCATTTTTTTTTTTGGTTTCCACCCGATGTCCAGTGGGAACTCGATTATTTTGGATTTATGATACGTGGAATCCTACTTGAAGAGAAACATTCCCTATCAAAGATTTTTTTATAGTCAAAATTTGAACCTAAAACTTCTAATTAAGAAAAAAGTAGTCCCATTCAGTACACAAGATAATTATTATTCTTATATCGAAAAAAACTCTTTAGTACAGTATTACACAGATTTCACCAAAGAAAACTTTAACTCGACAAGTCAAAATTTCCTAAAAAAGATAGTTTCGAATATATCTATTCAGCTCTTAATTAAGATGTCAGCTACCTTGTTCAATTAGTGACTTGCATCCACAAACTATAAAGCTATAAGAATCATGGCCATTATTAATAAATTTATTATATCTCAGACTAGTCTAGAGAGATTCCAAAGACATTAATTTATGAGGAATATTTGTATATAGCTACTAAAAAATATTTTAATTATATTTCATAGTGATATTTTGGATAATTATATTTTGCAATTATAGTTATAGCAGTATTTGTATAATTCACACAGTATTTATGTACATTTGTATAAATTGTGAGAATCATACAAAACTGAAATTATAATTACAGTTAGATATTTATCATGAAGCATAACTAATTCAAGCTATAACTATATTAACTAAATTAACTAGTATATATATTTACTTATCCACATAATTTTTCCTTAATTTCTTGTCTTTTGCAATCTTGCATAAGAGCTAATAATTTAGAGTATTCTAGTAATACTATTTTGATATACCCTTCATGAAGCGCTAATTTAATCTATAGGAAAATTCTTGATTTTAGTTATTTTAGAAAATCATTTCGCATATAGTCACTTAAAAATACATTAATTATGCTTCATACTTATAATTTGAGTAATTACATTCCGTAATTATAATTATAATAACGTTTATATAATTCATGCAGCATTTGTATAATTCTATATATAAGTTGCAATTTTTGTATAACGTTTATATATTTTGCTATCCAATTCATGTATAATATTAGTATAATTATTTATACAATTTGCAGTATTTGTATATTTCACCATACAATATGATTCGCACAACTTTTATATAATCGGACACAACATTTGTATAAATCACACAAATTATACAAAACTCAAATTGTAATTATTGCTAGGTATTTGTTGCGAGCCATAATTAATTCAAACTATAGCTATATTAGCTAATTAACTAGTATATGTTTGTTTATCCACACAACTTGTGATATACCGCCGACTTAAATTTTGCTAAAAGCAATATGTTTTTAATTGTTTGAATTATTTGATCATCTAATTCGAGTCACTAAACTTAAAAAATTTTTTAAAAAAAATTAATTCTCGTTGTATAGATATGTATAATCAGTGTATATTTTATAATGTATAAGTAATATACATTGTATAGCAATGTATGTTTTCTATAATTCTTGACAAATATATTGTATAGTCATATAAATTTCATTGATTTTGAATTATTTTTATATAAATAAAATATAGGCTATTTTTTTAGTAGTTATATATTGGTAACTTTCCTTTTTAATTTTTCAAAAAAGTTGATGGTTGAGTGCAGATTCTTGGGGTACATATGTCTAAGTGCAATGAACACGGATTCCAACTAGCTTAGTGGCCCAATATATGTGTGCTTGTCTGAGAGAATATATCAGTTTTCTGGACAAATTTCTCCTCTTTAAAGTTCAATTGTCTTCCATTTCTAAAGCAATCGGGACCTATAGTTCTAGATAGTCACAAGGGCTGCTTTAATTTGCTGGAAATAATGGCTAATTAACTATTATATATTTATTTATTTATAATTTTTTTTTAATTATTCTTTTTTATTTGTTTGTTTAATGATCACAGATTTATTACCTTGTCCATATTGAGTTAGTCTTGTATAATTGGCCCACGAATGAATTATTCCTTGTGCCATATGGACAGGTTTTGTTGGGCTTGAGATATGCTGTCGGTTTTGATGTTCGATGTTGTTGTTAGAAGAAGCCAAATTATGGGAGTATTAAACAAGCACTATATTGGACCATAGATCTAAATTTGAAAAATGTGAAAAAATAAATATTTTAGAAATACCTTTTAAATGTTAGTAAAGTATAAATTATAATTTTAATATTGGCAAAAGTAATACAAATTGCTAGTCTCTAAAAATGCATCAAGTTTAAAAGGTCTAGCCAAACAAACTATAAATTTTAGTGACTTGCTGTAGTAAAGTAAAAAAGGTCGGACAAATAACATCTTATGTTAGTTAATTAACTCGTATATATCAATTTTTCCTTTCTCTTTTGGCGACTTGTTGTGGTTCCATAAATAAAGCCCGACAAATGACATTTTCTCCATAATGGCCCAGTGGGCCAGGCCCATCCTCAACTCACGTCGTGCAATTCAGTTTTGAGTCGGGTAATAATTCCTCACTTTTATGGGCCACATGTGCTATAAGTAGAGGCAAATTTAAGTGAAATTTGATTTTTAGACTAGAAAAATTTAAGATAACTTTCGGTGAGTGTATTATTCTATCGTTTTTAACTATCAACATCTTCGGATCTAAATATATTTTAAAAATTATATAAATAATATATATTGAATTTTATTAGATGATCAATCTCGGATGGAGTCAAAGATTGACTATATTTTTGCTTTAGAGTATGATGGAATAAATCAAAATGCCTTTTTAAACTGTCTGTGCTTCTTTCATTTGTGAAGTAGCAGTTAGTCAATGCAACTTTCGACGCTCCTCATGGGTCATC
>JAOTQJ010000096.1:22628629-22639387 GCA_025642045.1 Solanum sejunctum | reverse complement strand
ACTTTCGACGCTCCTCATGGGTCATCTGGAAACAACCACTTTATGTTTTTAAACATAGAGGTTAGGCTGCGTACATCAGACCCTCCTTTACTTCGCAATGAGCGGGAGTCTTTCGAGGCACTGGAGTATGTTGATAATGATGAGTTAGATGATCACACGTTCACATGACTAGTTTTTCACACATAATTTGCCTTATCAGGTCACCTTAGCAACTTCCATATTCTCAAGTTTTGGTACTTCAGAATGTCACATGTGTGATAGTTGAGTTGATTGAACAATGGATGTTTCGAATAGGTGAGGCCTGTGAGGGTTTTGGATTCTATGATATATACATGTAGCTTTTCGATTGAGTTTATCGCAAGACACTTGACAGTAGTATATAATATGCATTTTTTGTATGATTGGTGAATTATTGCATTATAGCATAAGTACACTTGAAAGTATGTTATTTGTTTTTGTATATATAACTCTTGATGAATATATATAAAGTTACTTGATTTATATTGATGAAAGATAATAGATATTCAAATAAATAGTTGAGGTATGCATGAATTAATTCAAAATAATACAATTATAAAATAATTTCTAGAAAATAATGATCCTAAATACAATAATTACTACCTAGTACTATAAACTTTAGCAACATTAACTTGATCTAGTCTGACTACTGTTGTGAAAACCTTGAATATGATTGTCCTAATGACTTTATTGCCCACTCTTGATAATAATATTTTGCATGAATTACTTTTCTCATTTCTCACTTTTGATTATTATTTAGTTTGCACGTAATGTTTACATGTTCCAAAAGCAACTAAAATTGTATTTTATGCATTGAGTATTAATTCTATTTTCTTCCAGTTTATGTTACACCATAATTAATTTGCCGCCTGAAGGTATCAGAACACTCTAAATTGAATAAACAAAGTATTTGACTTTAAGATGCAGTACAATTTTAGAATCGAAGTAACGTCCATACTTATCACTTGCATAACAAAATTTACAAGGGGTCAGTGCAATTTGATTTTGAAGTTTATTGGTTCAACTTATATGTTATCAATTTGTAGATATGCTACATCTTTATAGAATTATTAAGATATTGGTTTATCGGTTATTGATTATTATTGGTTCGGTTATTGGTTTAATCGTTAAAATTTGATAAAAATTTTTTTTTATTAAAAATTACTTAGAAACAAGGTAACAAATCAAATGAACTATACATATGAGTTGGCAAATCGCATTTTGTCAAAATCAAACGCTATCACATTGTAAAATTACGGATAGATCGAGACAGTAAAAAATAAAAGTATGAAACTATCAGGGACTTTATATGTCAAATAGTATAAATATAATTATTTAATTTATTATCTAATTATCAGTTATCAACTCGTTAAAAATTTTTTTAAAATCATTAAGAATCGATAACCCAATAAGAAAAAAATTAAACCGTTCCTAAAATTATTTAATTATTAATCCGTTATTAATAAATCAATACATTTTTCTAATTCGATTAATCAATTTCAATTCGATTTTAAACAACTATAATTTTGATAACATTCTATAATCCCTTGCGAGAATTTCAAACCTATAAAATACGAGAGAAATATTAGATATATAAAGAAACAATTATTAGATTTTAGTAATAATATATGTTCCTAAGCCTAAACTAGACATTATCACTAGTGGTAGGACATATATATACGAGTTCAAATGGAGGGGCATATACAATTATAATAAAAATTTATATAGTCTATCTTAATTTATCTGAAGTTGAAATATCAAAAGTTGTTATGGTATCAAGACATCCCCAAAACAATGCCTCTATATACATGCAATACTATAATTAAGGAAAGAAATCTTTGTGATAAATTTTTAGTTTTCTTTAAAATGAAGAGAAATTATTATTAATGGTTTCATTAAAAGTAAAGGAAGCCACAACAAACTGGTTGACCCAAATTTGACGGATTAGACAATTAAACACATTATGATTTCCAAACAAAGTCGTAGCCACGTAAAGCTCACAAGTTGCCAATTATGTCAAACTCTTCAACCATAAACGGATAGATCAGATTCATTTGAACTCAGTATTTTGATGGGACTTATAAATTTTTATATATAAATTAATTGATATTATATAATAATTATTAAATATAACTTCATAACTTTAAAAATATAATGAGTTCAATACAAAATTATTAAACCTATAAATTTAAATTATAAATCTGCCTTTGTCTTCAAATGCCTTATAAATAGAGGAGGCTATTTGGGTTCTCATCATCTTGAGATGGCGGCTGCTTTTGGAATTCGACACTACTTGTGTATGTCGTTTCTTCTTTCAATCATGTTTTGTGTTTCATCTCGAAACACCATTTCAATTTCAGGTATACATATATACATCTTTCTTGTGACTTGTTTGTATTTAAGATATCAAAAATAAATTAGCTCGATTCATTCCAAACAAGAATGTAATTGATTCTTAGAATCAATAGGTCTTTTTTCAGTTGAAAAAACTGAAATTATATTCTTGTAATTGGATGATTAAAAATCACTTGAGCTTTTTTGCTCTTTCTAATTCAGAGCGCACTAATCAAAAACTGAAATTCTTGATTAAGGAACACTATCACATTTTTTTTTTCAATATCGAATACAATATTGATTAGTCTTATTTGGATAGTGTTGTCAATGCCTCTTACCAAACCTATTGATGGTAGATATAGGCAAAAATTTCAGCTTCAGAATTAATTCTGGTTAATTGAATCTGCCGTCCAAATTTTCTTAGTTAATGTTTTGAAATCTAATATATTATATACTATATTGTTCAGTTTTGTTCGTGGATTATTTAAGAAAAGGCCAAAAATAAAATTATGATGAATGTAGTAAAATATGTACTGCATGTTAGAAGAATTCATGTAAATAGCTACGCAATATTGTTATTTCATGATCTTTTTTCTTGCCCTTTACTAAAGGACAACAATATTCTATTTCTACCATTTCAATTTATATAATGATTATAAAAGTTTGTCTTTCGTAATTATAAAAACATTTTTTAAAATTAATAATTTTGTATATTTTCTTATATCCTTTGCATGTAGGTGACAAGATGACAATTTCGCAAATGCCGATAAGGAGGTCACTGCTTTCGGTGCAGCTAGATGATTATGATGCACCCTCTGCTAACCGCAACCACTACCCTGGCAAGCCGGGCAGGTCCAATGGTGGACGTGGCCGGGGTCATTAGATCAGGTCATGACGAGTTCATGCTTTAATCTATAATATATAATTACTTAATTAGTACGATATCTTAATTAGTAATGATAAAATATTCAAATTTGTAATGCAAATTTAACTACAAGTATACTCTGTTTATGTTAATCATATGCCTCTAAGATTAATAAATAAAGCACCTTTTGAGTTCTTGAATTGATATATGAAAATTTATTTTATAAGAGAGACGATGCATTTTTGATTTGTAGTATTTACCGGATCAAATCATTCTTGGTGTCGAGCTTGCTTTTTACCAATATACTAATCGAAAAATAGTTTCTATCATGAAATTTTGGTTGAGGAATTTTCTCATATACTCACTCAAAAATATCTTAAGTATGTTCTATAGCTATAGTTTGGGTTTTGTAATTATAATTATAGCAATGTTTGCATAATTCGCACAATATTTGTATACGGTCATATAATTTGCTATACAATTCGTAATTTTTATATAGCATTTATATATTTTGCTATATAATTCCTGCACAATGTTGGTGTATTTGTTTGTTCTCTGTATTATTTGATTCGTGCATAATTTTTATACAATTGCGCAAAACATTTGTATAAATTGTGTGAACTATACAAAATTCAAATTGTTATTACAACTAAATATTTATCGCGAGTCATAATTAATTTAAACTATAGCTATATTAGCGAATTAACTAGTATTTGTTTATTTATCCGCATAATTTTTCCAATTTCATAACATTGTCGCAAGAATACTTGGATATACATCTAGCTCATTTTAGAGGCCCAAATTACTCTCAGAAAGATCCATTACACACGTATAATGGGCTCAGAGATCCAGTCGACACTAATCCAGCCGGCCTGCAATTAATGGAGTAAAAATCAAGCTGGTCATTCTGAAATATTTCCTCTTGGGAACTACTGCATTTTTTATTTTAATTTTTAAAATTAATGCAATTTCGAAAAATATTTTCCAACTTTTTAACTCTTTCTCGTAACTTTCTAATTTAAAAGATGTATGCACACCAAATACAATAACAATAATCACTTACTCAATGAAATTTTATAGATAAATATAAAAAGAATAAAGTGTATGAAAACATTTTTATCTTTTGAAAATGAAAAAATTATTTTCGAAAGAATATGTACACCAAATAACCAATATTAATTTCCAAGTTCATTTCAAATAACATGGGAGGGCTCACTTCAATTATGTTAGGACTCAATTGGTTTTGTAGTCATTAATGAACTCATTCATTTTCATGTCTACCTATAAGTTAGAGTATAATTAGAAGAATATTAAATATTTCTGACACTACAAGAGTACAATCTTGTTAAGTAAAGGCCGAAAAACCAATAATTAAAGTTAATTTTATAGAACTAGGGTATTACTTGAGAAGTAAATCATGGATAAATTTATTCTATCAATCAAATACAGTATCAAAGGCTTTCAAAAATTATCTCTTTATCTTTTTGAAATATAATATGATGTGTATGTATTTTACCTTTAGATTCTCATTATGAAATTTTATTAAATATATTACTATTATTATTATTGTAATCAAAGATAATATCATTTTAATTTCAAATTTCATCAGTTATATCTCATTTTATTTCATTAAATTTAAAATTAATTTTTTTTATCTCTTAAATAAAATAAATTTAATTCAATAATTATAATCTCAAAATAATTTAATCCATATACAAATGACTCCTTTTTAAGTCCAAAGTCCACATCGCCGGCTGTAATCTGCCAAGTAAACGTCAATCCATTATCCAATGAATAAGTTGGGGCGGCTCTATTAAATTTCTCTATCTTTTTCTACTTTTGACTTTTAAGCCAGTTGAGTAATTAAAAACTGGCAACTTGTTTGAACTGTCTCCAAATATTGTATCACATATTCATTGCACCTCTTTTTCTTACTTCTTCACAATATGTGGATTTGGCCTGCCCTACATTTAGCACTTAGAATTTGGCTGTTTTTGCACTAGGAATTGTCACCTTTCTTCCTGATCCTTTTCTAATGATGGTTTGTACTCATCGATTCTATTAATTCAGATTTAAGTTTGGTAAGATTCATAAAATATTTTTTGATTAGGAGATCTTTTCAAGTGGGTATATTATAAGTTAAGAATTTGATTGGATCATTAATTTTAATTTAAACTGTATATTTATTGTAAGAATATAAAAAGTATGTAAAGTTTATTAACTTAGAACTCGATAATATACAATGATTAGAATTTCAAATCAATAGTCACTCGACCATAGTAGTTATTAAAAAAATAATTATATGTATAGTCAGTGTATATATATCATATATGGTTAAGCTATACTTAATTTTTGAGTCTATCATAATGTATATTTAGTGTATAACTCATGTTTAAGTAATCTATATTATATAATCAATGTATATTTTCTATGACTTTTGGCAAGTTATATTATATAGTCATGTATAATTTTTAAGATCTTGGACATCTTTTTATGTAAATAAAATATTACTATATTTATTATATGTATTTTGAAATTATCGCTATTTTAGTTTCATTTATATTGAAATGAAGATCTTTGAGGTCAACTTAAAAGTGAAGAAGTCTATCACACCATACTTCTATATGGTCCTTATAGTTTCTTATTTGGCTTGGCGATGATCCTTGGCATATATCAGTTAATATTTTACTGAATCGATAGAAAGAGGAAACAACTAATTAGGTTAATAATAAAAGAAAATCATGCAAACTTGTTCAACCAATCAGGCAACATGTTTAGTTCCACACTGAGTGCAACCTCAAGAAATTATTCATACGTTTTCTTCTTTGGGTTAAAATTTTTTATTTATTATTGAATAAAAATAGGATAGGTAAGTCGGAATGAACCCGAAAAAAAAAACTTCATAGTGTTGAAAGATCTAATAGGGATAAAAAATATAAGTCTGAAGAGAGTCGAAAAGGATCTTTTATGTATAAATAAGTTCAAATACATAAATTCTGATATTATCTGTAATTTATCGTCCGTAGACGTTGATCATCATGCTGACACTTTTTGAGTTCTTTCATTTATGAGAAGCACTAAGCAGCAAACAGTAAAAAGAAGTGATTGATAATAATCAATTTCGTAATTACAGACCATTCAACTATGAAAAAATGTAGAACAGTGTAATTTGATAACTTGACTCATTCTCATTTCATTTGTATCATTATTTATTGCCATGTTACATAGTTCTATATTGATGAGATTGAAGCAGAAATCAATCAACAACTTTAAAATAAATTAGAAAAGATTCAAATATTTGAAGAGCAGAATTCTTCCACCCTGCCCAAGGAAAGATCTTTCTCTAGCCCCCTCTCTCTCTCTCTGCTTATCATTAGAAAAAAGAATTCAAAAAAATGGCAAAAGAACTTGTTAGATATACTCCATGAAAGAATGCGCCCGAATCCAATCTTTTCACCATCAATGCACAATCTGCTCCTGCTCCATGTATAGCTGGTCTACCCATGTAGGCATCGTCTCAGAACCTCGACTAGTATTTAAGCGATACTGTTGATCCTCCATTGTAGCTAATCGTCTAGAAGTCACTGAAGGGGAATCTGGAGACTGAACCCGACAGACATCAGGCTCAACGGAAGCGTCTGAAGCTGAAGCTTCACTTGTAGGAGGAAATCTACTGCCACTGGTCCGTAAACCAAAAGAAGCAGATTTTCTCAACTTATTGAGCTCTTCCTTCTGGATGCCCCAGTCTAATTTACCATCAGGTGAGCCCCAGCCTGATAGGTTAGAAGGCACAGCAGATGCATTAGGAAGACGTGCTGCAGCACTTCGATCAATGAAACTCTGGCTTCGCTTAACAAATGCAGCTGCCCTTGAACTTAAACCGGCTGTTGCTGCAGCACCAGATGGATCAATTCCATATGAAGATGATGTCCTAAAAGATGGTGAAGATTGACCAGAAGAATAGCTTGTTATACGTTGCTGGTTCATATTTTGTCGCATCTGCATCCCTTTGGGAGAATGCAACTGGGGTGATACAGCATCAAGTGATAGTCCTTGCAGTTGAGATAAAATCTTGGCATCAAGGTCTGCTAAGATATCATCAAGATCAGTAGGGTTCAATCCACCATGTCTACTAAATTCACCGTTTCGCTCATTAGAAGAAGCTGCAAAAGCAGCAGCTTTGGCTAATGAACTGTTCCACCTGGATGGCGAAGGAAGAGCAGATAAGTCATCCATCAGTTGATCTTGCATCAGATTATAACCATTACCTAACTCCATGTCTCTGGCATTAATTGCGGATTTTAACCGACTAATAGGCAGCTGCAAGGTTGGAGTTGCAGGGCTGGACTGGCAGGGCCACAAAGATCCACCAACAGAAGAAGCTCCTGCAGAAGGAGACATAGGTGGAGTTGAAGTAGGAGGTATCATAACTGATGAAGAGCCAAGGGCTAGTGGAGTAATAGATGTGATATCCAACGACGAGGAGCCATTGGAATATGATCTAGGGGAAAGAACAGCCGACCCTGTAGATGGATACAAGGGGCGGAGCTCTTCAGGTTTGTGGGCAAAGAAACACACCCTCCTGTTGCAATTTGTTTCATCCTTGCACATACGGGTCCGGTATTGTGCAGGGTGAAGCCAGCACTCAAAAATACCATGCGCATACTCACATGCATCTCCCCTCTGGCATGTCCCTTTGCGGAAGTCTGGACAAGGGACACAACTATAGTGGTATCTACTAGGGTCACGCCTTCTAGCGTTTTCACCAGGGTGAACAAAGGGACACTCTGTCCAATCATGCGAGTATGCTCTTGAGCATGGTTTCACCTTAAATATGTACATTCTAAAATCATCAGTCCCATATATCCCGTTCTTAATGTCTGGAAGCGAGGGATCGACAGGATATTCTTTCTTCTCTCCCCCAAATTTAGATACCGCTGGAGTCGATAACAGTCGTTCCTCTGATTGTTCAGGACTGATCAGATCAATGACTTCGTCGCTGCTGCTTCCTCCGAGCAGGTGCTCCAGTATCTTCCTTCTCGAGTTGAGGCAACAACTCTGAGCTGAGATCAGGTCAACAGCCCGATTTCCATTTGCATCTACCAAATTCACATCGGCAGAAGCATCAAGCAAGAGCTTGACAACCTCAAGCAAAGCCGCAGAGCCACCAGAAATTGCGCAGTGAAGCGCTGTAGCCTTATCCGAACCACACGCTTGATTAACATCAACACAACCCTTCTCAAGTATATAACTCAGCACCTGTTTGCTACCAAAAGCAGCAGCAACCATAAGGGGTGTCCTCTCCTCATATCCCATCTTCTTTACACCAACTCTCCTAGCATACCATAAGCTCACCTCGTTGATGTCACGGCCCTCCTCTTCTACAGCCTTTTGGAAGTTTATAACATCATCCGAGGCCGACAGCTCGAGCAAACGGGAGAAGTCAGGGACAAGCTCTTTTTGCTTCTGAATTTCAGCTTCCATGGCGAAATTAGTAGAACAGACTTGACTCCTAGAACCACTACACATGAATATGGTCTGTGCTTCCCTACAACATCGTACAAGAGAAACATTTAGTACAAAATATTATCAAATTTCACCGATAAAAAGAAATTTGCAGCAAGTATAATCTTCCATACAAGGCATGTATATCATAAACCAGATAATATACGGAATTTAGCAGCCAAGTATCATTCTTGAGATTAAAAAGTTCCAATCTTTGAGCACAAAGTCCAAATTACGAGAATAAATAGCTACTGCGATCAATAACGTAAGCAATTTACAAACACGAAATCTTTCTTGAGATCCTAATCATGTAAAATAAAAAAGAGATAATGGTCAAAGGGATACATGAATTATTATTTCTTCACAAATTTCACACCCAACATCAATTATTCTCTTCTCCTACCTAAACTATCACAAGCTAACATTAAAGTAAACAATTTACAAACAAGAATTTTTCTTGCGATCCTAGTCATAATACAATCAGAAAGAGATAACAGAATTAAAACATACCTCAACTATCATTTTTTCCAGACTTTTACACCCCTACAATGACTTATATATTAAAACACAACTCGAAACTGACCATAATAAGTTTCCTTTTCCTCAAACCATCACCATCTACTCAACTGCGTGCAATTTAATACGTAGATAATGATATTTCAGATAGAAAAAAGGAGCAACTAATAACTGGATACAAAACTTTAATGTATTTTTGACCATCAACTCGATAAAAAGGGAAGAAACCAAGAACTAGTGAAGTGTATGTTTCTTGGAAAAAATTAAAAGCAGGGATGGACGAGCATGTAGCGCCTAAACATGTATACATATTAAATTATTCCAATTTTTAACACTTAAAAAAAATTGTATTCTAAAATCCAAAACCATAAAACTGAAACCTCAACTTTACTGTCAAAGTTACATAAGCGAGTGATCCAACTTATTAATAATATTTTAGTATACATAAGAAGAATTAAATTATACAAAAGCATACCTCAAGTCCTGCATAGAGAAAGAGAGGAGGGTTTAAACCCCCAAATATATTGTAAAGAGAGAAAAGAGAGGCAACTACAATTCCTCCTTTTAACTACAACAACAACGTACGAACCATCAAAGACTGGGACAGGTGGACACACACAGAACGCAAAAATTGAACGTACAATTACTCCGTCAGTCTTTTTTTTTTAAAAGAAAAAAATATTTTAAAAGTTTGTTGTTTCAAACTGAATCAAATATATTTATGTGCATATAATAAATTTTAATTTGCTAATTTAAGAAAGAAAGATTTACAAAGTTTTTGGTCTGAAATAAATTATATATATTTATATGATTATACATAATTCAAAAAAAAATATTTTTTTAATAATAATTATTCACTATTAATACGTAAATTAAAAAATAATAAATAGTAGAAATAATCTTCTACTCTTTCGAAATTATGCTTATTAAACATACATTATTTAAACATTAAAATAAATATTATTTAATGACAAAAAACACAAAATAAGAAATTATTTATAAATTATAATATTTTAAAAAATTAATATAATGAATAAATAAAAAAATATTTTATAATTAATTTATTCAAATGCAAATGAAATGAAAATGCAAATAAAGATGAAATGCAAATGCTAGATGAAATGCAAATTCAAAAAAGGTGGGCTTTGGGCTGATGGAAAGAAAGTAGACTCCCACATTGACTTCATTATCAGTTTTAAAAAGGACATGGAGTCGTTTTTGGTGAGATATAAATAACCTACGATAATTTTAGATAAAATGTAAAATTATTGTGTTTTATATTTAATCAGAAATATTATATAGTTTTTGTATTACTTGTTTTATAATATTGTAAAATTATTGTGTTTTATATTTAATCAGAAATATTATATAGTTTTTGTATTACTTGTTTTATTATTTATATTATAATAATAAAATAAGTTATTTTATATATAAATAAAATAATTAATTTTAAAATATCTTATTCTCAAACCATATAATACACAACAAAATATTTTACAAGTGTACCCTCAATCAACTTC
>JAOTQJ010000096.1:22586255-22611117 GCA_025642045.1 Solanum sejunctum | reverse complement strand
TGATATAAATATTTAATAATAAGTTTAAATCATATATATTTTTTTAAATAGCGTATTAAGACAAAAAAAATATAATTTAATGATCAAAAGCCACATGAAATAAAATGGAGAGGAGTGGTTGGCTCTTTCTAGTGGAGGTGGGAGAGGGAGAGGGAATTGGTAAAGAACAAGGAAAGCTTGGGAAAGGCCCAATCATGAATTTGTCATGACATGAAACAACCACAAGCCTTTTTTTCCCTACCTTTTATATGTTTTTATTTATGAATAGTGATAATTGCTAGATGACAAAAGAGTTACTTGTGACCTAACCTTCTCCAATTGCAACTAGTGCTCTGTATCCCTTTTTCTCTGGTATTATTTTGGTGCGCATAAATACGAAAGAAATAATTTATATTAGATAAATTTTATTCCGACAAGTTTGATTTAAAAAATAAATTTTTTATTTATAATAATAAAAAATTTTGAATTTAAGATTTTCAATGAAAGTCTCAAACTCAAATTATTAGATCACTCCAAAGGGTATATAATTTTTTTAAAAATATTATTTTATTATAATTAAAAAAATTTAAATTTTAATAAAATAGTTTATAATAAGACATGTATCATATCAAGTCAAATAGTATCCCAAAATACTTCTTTTTTATTTTTTAATATTTAATGTTTATATTGTTTGCAATTTACATCAGATAAATACTTCATTTCGTGAAAAGCATCTATTATAAAAAAAATGTATACTCAAAATTTAAATTTAAAGTCTGATTTAAAAAAAAGTTTCAAATCACACTACGCCGCATCTTTTTTTCTCTGATGGTCTGTATTACTACTTGGACAATGGAGACGTCATTTTTCTTCCTCAAATTTGGCAAATATCGGTAACGGCCTTGATGGCTGATTTAATGCCTTATTTTCTTTCCCATTTTTCTTATCCCACTATCACGAGTCTGCAATATTCCACGTTCATGCACTCCTTCACCTTAAAAAATATTCAGTTTTTGATTCATTACTAATATTACTTTAATTATATACTTTGCTTTAAAATTCGAATTCTCCCTTTAAATTTTAAATAATAATCAGATTTTCCCTTTATTTTATGTATTATCTATTTACCCTTAATATATCACATATATTGCCGCGGTAAGACCCGAGGGGAGGGGGAAAGTGTTCTTCTTATTATATTATATATTTTAACTTATTTTTTTAACATACGATTTATAACTATTCTTTAAATTTATTAATATTATAAGTAAAATAATATTTTTATGAATATTGTCATAAAGTTTATATAATATGTATTAAGCAGGTGTATATGTATGTCTGCATATATTTTTGGTTTTCTTCATGCTCTTACACCCTCTTGAAATAAAAAAAGGCAAACTTAAAACCATGTTTACGAAAAGAAGACAAAATAGGCGAATTCGACAACTTTCTGTGAGTGTTAGCCCACGAATTCTGGCGTAGCAGGAGGCTTCGGCGCAACATTCGCCAAAAATTAGATGAGTGGGTACGATACGGTCCCGGGAAGAGGCCCAGGTGGCCTGGCGGCGGTGTAGGACGTCTGGTAGGATTATATGGGCCAAGGAATAGGAAACAGTCGATTTCGGCAATATACTGTAGGTGTTAGTCCACGAATTCTGGCGCTGCAGGGGTCTACGGAGGAACATTCCCAAAACAATCGTACGAGTGGGTTTGCAACGAGCCCGGGAAGAGGCCCAAGTGGCCCGCGACGGCGGGGGATGCCTGGTAGGATTTTATAGGCCAATGAACAGGAAATAAGCTATTTCAACAGTTTCTGTGGGTGTTAGCCAATGGATTGTGGTGCTGCAGGGGGCTCCAGAGAAATATTCCCCAAAAGTCATGCCAATAGGTCCGCAACGAGCACGGAAAGAGGACTAGGTAGCTCAGTAGTGGGGGAGAGGGGGGAGAAGGGACGCCTAGTAGTATTTTATGAGCTAAGGAACAGGAAACAAGCGAATTTGACAGTTTTCAGTGGGTGTTAGCCCACGGATTCTGGCGCTGCAGGGGTCTCCTGTGCAACACACCCAAAAAATTATACTAGTGGGTTCGTAACTAGCCTGGGAAAAGGCACAGATAGCCTAGCAGCGGCAGGGGATGCCTGGTAGAATTTTATGGGCCAAGGAACAAGAAATAAGCGATTTCAATAGTTTTCTGTGTGTGTTAGCCCACAGATTCTAGCGCTGCTGGGGGCTCTGGCTCAACATTCCTAAAAAAATCATACAGGTGGATCTACAACGAACCCGAGAAAAGGCTCAAGTTGCCCGACGGCGGCAGGGGACTCCTGATACGATTTTATGTGCCAAGAAATAGGAAAAAAATAATTTCGACAGTTTTCTATGGGTGTTAGTCCACGGATCCTAGTGTTGCAGAGGCCTCGGTGTAACATTCTCGAATAATCAGAGAAGTGGGTTCCCAGTCTCATTGCAGACCCACTCGTATGATCATGTCGCGTCACAGCTCCTTGCAATGTCGGAATTCGTGGGCTAACAATCAGAACATTACCGAAATGGCTTATTTCCTGTTCCTTGGCCAATATAATCCTAGAAGATGTCCCCCGCTGTCGTCGGGTCACCTGGACCTCTTTCTGGGCTAGTTGCAAACCCACTCGCATGACTTTTCGGGAATGTTGCGCTGGAGCCCCTGCAATGCCAGAATCTGTTGGCTAATACCCACAAAAACTGTCAAAATCACTTATTTCCTGTTTCTTGGCCCAGGCATCTCCAGCTGCTGCTGGGCCACCTAGGCCTCTTTCCGGGTTTGCTGCGGACCCACTTATGTGATTGTTGAGAATGTTGCGTTGGAGCCCCCTGCAACATCATAATCCGTGGGCTAACACCACAGAAAACTGCTGAAATCGCTTGTTTCATGTTCTTTGGCTCATAAAATCCTATCAGGCATCCCCTTTCGTCGTCAGGCAACTTGGGTCACTTTCCAGGATCGTTGTGGACCCACTCATACGATTTTTTGGGATAGTTATGCCAGAGCTGCCTGCAGCGCCAGAATTCGTGGGCTAACATCCATAGAAAATTATCGAATTCACTTACTTCCTGTTCTTTGGCCCACAAAATCCTACCAAGCGTTCACCGCTGCCGTTAGGCCACCTGGGCCTCTTCCCTGACTCATTACGGACCCACTAGTATGATTTTTCGAGAATGATGAACCAGAGCCCCCTACAATGCCTGAATCCGTGGGCTAACACCCATTGAGAACTGCTGAAATCGCTTGTTTTTTATTCCCTGACACATAAAATCTTATTAGGCGTCCCCCGCTACTAACGGGCCAACTGGGCCTCTGTCTGTGCTCGTTACAGATGTACTCGTACATTTTTTCAGGAATAATGTGCCGGAGCCCCCTGTACCATCAGAATTCGTAGGCTAACACCACAAAAAACTACCGAAATCGCTTATTTCCTGTTTCTTGGCCCATAAAATCCTATCAGACATCCTCCACCGTCGTCTGGCCACCTAGGCCTCTTCCCGATTTCGTTGCGGATTCATTCATATGAATTTTTGAGAATGTTATACCTGAGCCCAGTGTAGCGCCAGAATCTGAGGGCTAACACCTACAAAAAATTGTCGATATCGCTTCTTTCCTGTTTGTTGGCCCATAAAATCCTACCAGACGTCCTACGCTGTTGTCAGACCACCTGGGCCTTTTTCGAGGCTCATTGCGGACCCATTTTATGATTTTTTGGGAATATAGCACCGGAGCTCCCTTCAGTGCCAGAATCCGTGGGTTAACACCCACAGAATATTGCTGAAATCGCTTGTTTCCTGTTCCTTGACCCGTAAATCCTAATAGACGTCCCTCGCCGCCGCCGGGCACCAAGGCCTCTTCTTGTGGTCATTGCAGACCCACTCACATGACTTTGCGGGAATGTTGCACCGGAGCACCTGCAATGTAAGAATCCTTAGGGTAACACCCATAGAAAACTGTCAAAATCGCTCGTTTCTTGTTTCTTGCCCCATAAAATCCTACTTAGCGTCCCCCGCCACCGCCGGGCCACCTGGGACTCTTTCTGGGTTTGTTGTGGACCCACTCGTATGATTTTTCAGGAATGTTGCGCCAAAACCCCTTGTAGTGCCAGAATCCGTAGGCTAATACGTACAGAAAACTGCCGAAATTGCATGTTTCCTATTCCTTGGCCTATAAAATTCTATCAGGTGTCCCCAGCCGCCACCAGGCCACATAGGCCTCTTCTTAGGCTCATTGCGGATCCACTTGTATAATTTTTTGGGAATGTTACTCCGGACCCCCCTACAAAGCCATAATCCGTGGGCTAACACCCACAGAAAACTATCGAAATCACTTGTTTCCTATTTTTTGGACCATAAAATCCTACCAAGCATTCTCCGCCGCCGAGTTACCTGGGCCTCTTCCCTGGCTCGTTGCGGACACGGTCGTTCGACTTTTCAAGAATGTTTCGAAGCCCCTTGCAGTGCCAGAATCCATGTGCTAACACCCAAATAAAACTGTTAAAATTGCCTGTTTCCTGTTCCTTGACCCATAAAATCCTATCAAGCGTTCCCCGCACCTGTCGGGCCACCTGGGCCTCTTCCTAGGTTCGTTGAGGATCCACTCGGATGATTTTTTGGGAATGTTGCGCTTGAGCCCGCTGCAGCACCAGAATCTATAGGCTA
The DNA here is from genome assembly GCA_025642045.1 of Solanum sejunctum. NCBI lineage: Eukaryota > Viridiplantae > Streptophyta > Magnoliopsida > Solanales > Solanaceae > Solanum > Solanum sejunctum. Next base: position 22,606,462 of record JAOTQJ010000096.1, on the reverse strand, counting down.
ACACTCATAAAAAACTACCAAAATCACATGTTTCCTGTTCCTTGGTCCATAAAATTCTACTTGGCGTCTTCCGCCACTGTCGGGCCACCTGAGTCTCTTTTCGAGCTCTTTGCGGACCCACTCATGTGATTTTTCAAGAATATTGTGCTGGAGACCCTTTCAGTGCCAAAATCTATGGGCTAACACCCATAGAAAACTGCTGAAATTAACTGTTTCCTATTTCTTGGCAGATAAAATCCTACGAGGCGTCCCCTGTCGCCTCGGCCACTTGGGCCTCTTCCCAGGCTCGTTGCGTACCCACTTATATGATTTTTTAGGAATTTTGCACTAGAGCCCCCTGTAGCGCCAGAATTCGTGGGCTAACACCCACAGAAAACTGCTAAAATCATGTATTTCCTGTTTTTTGGCCTATAAAATGCTACCAGGGGTCCCCCGTCGGGCCACCTAGGCCTCTTCACTGGCTCGTTGCGGACCTATTCATTTGACTTTTCGGGAATGTTGAGCCGGAGCGGCTTGTAACAGTAGAATATGTGGTAACACCAATAGAAAACTGCCGAAATCGCTTGTTTCTTATTCTTTGCCTCATAAAATGCTACAAGGCGTCACCCCCTGCTACCAGGCCACCCAGGCCTTTTCCTAGGGTCGTTGCGAATCCACTCGTATGATTTTTTCAGAATGTTGCACCGTATCCCCTTGTAGCGCCAGAATTCATGGGCTAACACCCACAGAAAACTGTCAAAATCGGCTGATTCCTATTCCTTAGCCCATAAAATTCTACAAGACGTCTCCCACCGCCGGGCCACGTGGGCCTCTTCCTTGGCTCATTGTGGACCCACTAGTATTATTTTTCGGGAATGTTGTGCCGGAGTCCCCTGCAACACCAGAATCCGTGGGCTAAGCCCCACAAAAAACTATCGAAATTGCCTGTTTCTTGGCCCATAAAATGCTACCAGGTGTCCCTGACCGCCGCCAGGCCACCTGAGCCTTTTCCTGGGCTCATTGCGGATTCACTCATATGATTTTTTGGGAATGTTGCGCTGGAACCCTCCTCAGCACCAAAATTCGTGGGCTAACACCCCACAGAAAACTGCCAAACTCGCATGTTTTCTGTTCCTTAGCCCATAAAATCCTTTTTGGGAAAATTAACAATTGCAAGAAGCAACACCATTGAATCAAACCACCAAGGATATAGTAAAGCGGATGGGACTGCTTTAGTTAGGTCTCGAGTTCGAGTCTTGGGTATGAAAAAATTCTTACTAGGGTGTGCTTTCCTAGAATGCGTCCTATGCGGTGCGAATCTAGATTAATCAGGCTTCAATGGAGGCACTGAACACCGAATCCAAATTAATCGGGTTTTAATGCGGGTACCAAATACCGAATGAAGAAAAAAAAACATCATTGGATGAAGAGGGTAGGTATTTTCATTAAGAAAGAATATGATTCACAGTTCACACTTGCCTTTTCTCTTAAATGACCAATACACTTAAAGTTGCTATTTCTTCCTAATACAAATGCCTAATCTTTAAAATACTTGCTTCTTCTGTCTTTGATTGCAGAGAGCAAATATCCCAAACAAGCTTGGAGATCAAAGGGAAAGTATCAACTTCTAGTGAAAAGCCCAGAAAATCCAAAACAACGACAACAATTACCCCTCAGTTCTAAACGAGCTTACAAAAATAAGTGTCTATAGAGATTGAATTGTGCAATGATGTAAAATTCCTTTCTTTTGCATTGGTTTATTTTAAGTAAAACAAAATTTCTTGTACAGAAAAAAAAGGCAAACAGAAAATGTAGAAGACGAAATGTCTTCTACATTTTCCTGCTCGTTCATATGTGACTCCGGCAGGCAGTGGCACTGATCTAAACTAGATACACATTTATGACTCCTAAATCCTGAATTCGTCATTGCTCGTCGAATTTCTATCTGGGAAGTGAGCAAGGCCTCTCATTTGAAGGGAAGGCAAGGGATCTTTTGAGAAATTTCTTTTGCTGGTCATCAGCAAAACAAAGAACAGAATCGATACATAGTTCAAGAGCAGAAGAGGGTGGAACAGGTACAAAATCCTGCAGCTTTGCATATTCTGAAATCAAGTGATACATGTAATCATATATCCGATCGATACTCATACTTTCCATGAAGTTTTGTGCTGCTTTTCCAATCGCTTCGGCCTATTCAACAATGATAATTCAAGTTAAAGAAGTATAAAGCCATTGCTAAATAGCATCAAAAGCCTAAACAACAATAATTTTAAGAGATAATCTTAAATCAAACCTACTAGTATACAACACCACACAGTGAAATTTTGCAAGCAGGGTCTGGAAAGAAAGGGTAGAATGTATGTAAACCTTATGGCCCTCCCTCGTGGAGGTCGAAAGATTGTTGTAGGAGGACAAATGTACTAGCATAGGACTTGCAAAAGATTGCCAAGCAAAAATAAAGTAGCAAGACTACAAGGAAGGTTTCATGAAATCTAAAAGAATTCCTCTCAACAAATAATTAAACTTGACATCTATTTAGTCGCGGATCCAATCACAGATTCAAAGGTTTGACAGAATTCAGTGTCTCCGGGTCAAATGCTTTGTATATGTGTATGAAAAACAAGTATAGATAAAAGCTGGCTATGCATTTTAGAATTCAACTATCTTAATTCAAACACCACAATTACTAAAATTTGGATTTGCTATTGACAACTATCCCATGAAAAATCAACGTACTGAAGAAAAGTTGTTCATTATCAACACATAGTAATCTTCGGGGGAAACATACCTCCAATGGATTTGCATTACCCCAATCAACTGCAGCCTTTATAGAAGGGCATAAATCAAATGGAGGAAGTGGCCAGTAATTTTTCTTTGGAACCAAACCGCGACTAAAGAAATCCTGATACTGTGGGGTGATTATCAGGGGAAGAGAACCACATGATAGAATATACTTCAGGCTCACTGACCATGCATATCCTTCTGCATAAATCTTGTACCTGCATAATTAAGAACAAAATTTAATGATATGGATGCATTTTTTTATGTGTCAGAAGAAATCTGATAAAGTTGGAACGATACAAAGAAAATTAACGTGAGCCCTACACAAGGATGATACACACGAAAAGTTTGCAAAACTCACCTGTAATTACATTGCTTTGATAGTTTGGACCTCTCAAATCCGGCTTGAGCTTCTTCTGTCCAATTCTATTTCCATAATAAAAAAGATAAAGGGACTCAAATTACCAAAAAGAAAGAAGAAACAAAATGAAACAAAACACAACTAGTTATATACAAATACTAAAGAAAGGAAATTCTCTTTCAAATGTTTAACTATGAACCTGCCGCATAATTTGTGCTCCCCACATTTGAGTGTCGTTGCAATTAAGCAACTCTAAGCGAATGGGAGAAACTACGTCTGGGTTCCCTTTCCAGTATGCTATCGGCCTTTTGCTCGTCCAACTTTGAGTGTTTGAACCTTCTTTGATGCTTTTAAATTCTTCGTTCCACGGTCTTATGTTTACTTCAGACCTGAAAATTTACATCAGCAAACATGAAACAAACAGAAAGACAACAAAAATGTGCATAATTAGCCAAAGAAAGACAGCCCAATCTAACGCAGTAAGATATACGCCTTATTTTCCATGTAACTAATTGCACTTATTATGAACTACTCATAGTTCTACTGCAAATTTCATGTATAGAAGTTATACTGTTGGATGGATTTAAGTTCTACGGCAACATAAACATTTTTATGTAATTACATCAGTTATAAGGTAATTGTAAGAAAATCTTCAATAAAAACAGTACTAACATGCTACATATAGATTAAGAAACTCAACCAGTCAACCATATACCATTGTTAAGTAGTACATCATATATTCCTTTCCTTATCTTACATTCATCACTTTTTGAGAGTTAGTTTGACTAATATTTTATAAATTAAAATTCAGATTTCAAAAATTATATAGAAAGTACTATAAGTTGTTCTTATCAATGTTAATATGATGCAAGTTCACAGAATTTGAATCTCAAGGAATACTGCATATTGATAAATTGAAGGAATGTTGAAGTACTTACCAGCCCCAGAAAGACCAATCTGGAAAAGGTATATCAAAATGGTTCGGTGTGGTACAGTACCGAAACAGAGGCACAGGCATTGAAGAATATTCAGTTCGATTTATTATAGGCTTATCCATGCAATCAAACATTAAATCAACATCTGGTACTTCTCCAGGATATTTCCTGAGAAGCTGCAATATTCCCCATATTGTGAACATAGCTCTAGTCTGCACACAAGCATAGTAAAAATCTACAAACAATTTTCCACCAACAATTACAACTCTAAAAGCTGCAATCTTCTGAGCTTCCATAACATGGTTTATAGAAATCCCAGACTTGGCCCATGGGTCGAGGTCATAGCGTATGCTCCTGAAGAAATCTGGGCATTTCTTGGATTCAGATTGAGGTTTGGTATTTCGAGGTATATTGGTGATGTGACTACTGCTACTACAAGTAAGATAAGAGCATTGTATGATCGTTGAAGCCTTTGAATAAGTGGATTCTTCATCGAAGGATTTAGCAGGAAATATATGCCAGGGCGTTGGCTCTAAGTTGTGACCAACAATTGTTTTTGTCTGAGAAATTAAGTTGTCCACCTGAGATTCAGAAAAAAAGAACATAGATGAATATTGTGAATTCTGATAAAACAAATTGGAGGCAGAGAAAGGAAAACAGGGAAGGCGACAAGTGAAAGTGAAAATAGAACAAATCAGAAGCATAGAAAGGGAAACAGGGGAGGTGACAAGTGAAACTTCGGATAGTCAACCAATTGAGAATTCACAAATTGGAGGTAGAGAAGGAAAAGCGACAAGTGAAAGTTCGGATAATGAATCAATCAATTGAGAATTCTGATAACAAATTGAAGGCAGAGAAAGGTAACATGGAATGTGACGAGTGAAAGTCTAGATAACCTACCAATTGAGCTACTAAGATTACCTTTCGTAGCTGTGCCAATAACATAGAAAAATAAGATTTAATAAAAGATTGAATGTTCGACTCCAAGAGACGTAACTACAATTAATGATTTTGGAGGCTACAATAAGCATGTCATAATTATAGTTTTCTAAAAGAGAATTATATTTGATGATGCCCATGTGAATATCTAAAAACTCATGAAGCACATAGCTAATGCAACAAAGAAAATTTCGAGATTGTAACATGTTACTACAAGAAAAAAGTAAAGAAAAAAAAAACTTTGTATATATCAAACAATTAGAGTCTCTTCATAACAATTATGCCTTTTAAATTAAAATAATAACTTCAATATTACCTCGAATAAGAGAAGAACAGCAAGGAAGAGAAAAGCAAAGAAGACAACGTAACGAGGGATAAAAGATGGCCGAGGATTATGTCTAGAAAGAATCCCCATTGGATTGAATTAATTAAAAAGCTGTTCCAATTAAGTTCTTAAATCAATCCATTCAAGTCCTTGAAAGCAAAATAATTTCATGATCCTTGAATCTCATTGTCAAGGATCGTATTTTTTTTAGGATCAGTTGATGAAATTTGATCTTTCCTGTATTATTTCTTGATCTGCTCTTTCCCTTTCGTTCTCAAACAGCACAATTTCCTCTCAATGGTTTGGATGTATTATGTTGTTTCTACGCAAAAAAAAATTATTTATATATATATATATATACACGAAGGAGAAGAAGTTAAACACTAATATATAATGCCATGTATTTGTGTACCTAATAGGATTTAACCTCTAAATACAAATACTAATAGGATTTAACCTCTAAATACAAATATAATCTATTAGTAATATTCTATTTTTAATAGGTCTTAAGTGACTAAGTCCACGAACAATTTCAGGATTTTAACTTGATCTATTGACTTATTCATTTTTCACTACAGGCTCAAATATTATATTTATTGAAAAGATGTCAAAATAGTTTATTTAAAATAAAAACGAGAAACAAATGCATTTGAGTGATAAAAGGTGCAATTTATGTTTCCAAAAGATATGTTACTTCCTCCAGTCCATTCATAGTTCAAACTATGCTTAAGAGAATTGTTGAAATTTTTTTCTCCGTTTACACTTCAAATTATACTTATATATTGTAAGAGAATAATTTTATTAATAATCAAAAAGATAAAAATAAAAAAATACACTTTTCTTATTGTTCTTAACAACTTTTCGAATATACTCCATATCATATAATAATTCATTTAATATAAATCAGAAAAAGTAATCAACAGACCTAAAAAAACTTGGAAAAGTAAAATATTTTCCTCCGCACCAAATGTATCCTTCAAATTTTCCACAAATGAGCTGGGCCGACGCACTATACGTATAGGCTTAATTAGCAAAGCTCCTTGTACTAAATTGGGCCCAGAATTATTCAATACCTCACCTTGTCAACGTGGCATTCTTCCATTGGCTATTGCCGTTAACTCCGTACTTCCAATAAATAAATCTCTCGACTGTGAACTTCCCATCGAGTCTTCACCTCTCACTCACAACGAGTCTCTCACCGGAGATAGTAGCAAGTATGGCGGCGACGAGATTTCAGCCGTCTGTTTTTCTACTCTGCAGTTTGGCAGTGATCGGAACCCTAGCGCTTGCTCAGGTACTCAATTTTGTTACGATTATTTCCTGTTGATAATCTTAGTCCCCGGCTTTACGGAGTTTATGATCTAGTTTTCCTTTTGTGATCCTCATCGTAAGCACGAATTGATCGATTAGAAAGCATTGTTTTGTATAGTTTTGGGATCGATCTGTAAGTAACTGATTAGTCGACGTGTTATTCATTTTACGACTATTGGATCGATTTGTATGAATCTTCATTCTGCTTTTAGATCGTAATCTTCTGTCGCTTGGTTGATAGACTGCAAGGTTTGAGAGACTGCTGATTCAGTATAGAGACGGTTTCGATATTGATCTTTTGAGGTTTATGGATCCTTTTTTGGGATATAATCTGGTATAGGTTTGTATGAGAAGTACATGATCATAAGAGGTGATAGGTTCATTTGTTGCTAATCTTCTATATATACATAATGGTTGGACTCCCTATGCAGTGATGAATCCTTTCCCAAAAGTCCGAGTATACAACGGCTGTATTATGTTTTTAGACAATTTACATAGTATTTATTTTACTTGCAGCTCTGTAAATGAGGTGACAGTGTAGAATGAAGCTCGGTTCCGCTAGTTAAATTCTGATTGGACTCATTGATTTGTTGAACGAGCTGAGCATGAGCTCAATTACTAAATCAGCTGATCCCACTGCTTGGTTCTGCTTGTGTACTGTTAAAGAACAAACTTACTTCAATTTTTTTTCCCTTAATTTTCTTATTTCGTTGCTTATAAGTACTCTTGAAGCATGCTGCTCTATCTCCACCATTACTAATCTTTAGCATCCGTTGTGTTGGATCATTCCTTCATTTGCTCCCATTATAGTATACTGCAGTTGGCGGAAAGTCAGAAACACCTATCAACCTCATTCCACTTCAATAACTATCATGTCCCACTTCTTCTTTGTTTACGTAGAACTATTGGTGTTCAAAAGTCCGTAGGAATTGAAAATTTCCTTTTTCTTAAGCTTAATCCAACTTCTGTTCAAAATCTCTGTTGGTTCTTTGAATAATGGCAAACCTATGAAACATGCAGTAACTGGAGGTTGTTGATTTCATCAGAAATTTGTTTTCACTAGAAAAAGCTTGTGTTTGAGAAGTTGCAAGACTCATTATTGGCGAGTTGAATTGTAGCTTGACCTATGCAAGAATTTTACAAGTCAAGTTCCGGCACACCTTTGAGCTCATGTGATAACAAGCCTAGCTTGAACATGCAAAGCTTGTAATATTTGGTTAATGATTGCATTGGCTTAAACGTCGGTGGTAGATAGAGTTCTAGATAAGACATAGGTTGCTAAACAGAGTACTGATTTGTAGGCTCTATAATGTCATAACATATCAAGCTCTTCTCAAGTTTACTGCTGAAAATATTTTGTGACAATATTCATATTCCGTTTCGTTCTAAAATGCACTAATGACTTGGAACATCTCAAACTTTCCTGGTTATTGTGTGGCCATCTATATGTGTGTATGTAATTTTTTTTATGTTTGTGATGGATAGAGTGAGAACTTTTGCTAATATTAACTTGAGAGTATACTCTGCAGGCCAAATCCCAAGAAAATCTGAAAGAAGTAACTCACAAAGTTTTCTTTGATGTTGAGATAGATGGTAAACCAGCCGGTATGCTCCTTCGCTTCATATCACTAAATTTTTTTCCTGTGTTTATATGCTGCAGATACAACATGATTTGCCAATAATGTCTTTTGTGACGAAAATGCTTGTTCTTCATAAGTTCATATTGCTCTTTTTATTTTTTTAAAAGCTCCTATGCCTATTGAGTGCAAATACAGGGTTGATTTATTAATTGTGTCGGTTTACCAGTGTTCCATCGGCTGCGTTGTTGATCCTAATATAAATACACATGGTGTTGCTTTTCCTTGCTGTTTTTTGGTGAAGGGAGGGGGAGATAAAACGCCAGGTGTTCTCTTCCTTTTGTTAAGCTGTCACATCAATCTTGCAAATAAAAACTAATACATTTAATGAGTATCTTTTTGTGAAGCATTAGTAAATAGTTTTATATATGTACATCCTTCTTGATACGACAGGGTCACATTTATTTATACTATTTTAGAGTTGTGTTTTATTATATGAGACTTTGTCTCTCAACTCTAAGGCCATTATCGAAGTCCTGATAAATAAATATGTACTAGCGTTCAGCTTTTCCTCATCTGTCCATCTCTGTGGAAGGTCAAATTTGAATGTTTGATGTTGTTCGAACATGTTTGACTTTTCTCTTACAAGTATTGTTTGTTTGGAATAAGTAAGTTTTGAGGTAACAACTGGATGATTTCTGGTTTTGAGAAAACTTTTGAGTCGCTTCATTTTCTTTTCAGAAAAAAAAAAATGAAGAAAAGGAAGAAAGAATAAATTTTATTTCCACTTTCCAAGCCAAAAAGCTTTTAGCTTTTGAAAAATTTTCCTCTAAAGCCTTTTAACAATCCACATACAACATTAAAAATTTGAAAGGTGTCCCAAAACTTTGAAGAAAGGGATTGGTGCTGTCAAATATTTGTAATCAATTGCGTCCTCGGGATGCTTGATTTGATGAAATGTTACTTTGCCTGATAACAAATATTTGTAACTGAAGAAAAGATGATAGCCAAACAATCTTAGATATGCAAATAATTAAACCGTTATGTACAACATCGCTATGTCAATATTTATAGTTTCACTTTTTCACTAGCAAATATCTGCACATAAACACACATGTTACTGTTTTGAACTGAAAATTAAGTAAAATGAAAGAAAAACATAGACTAGTGTTCTGGGCTTTTTGTTGCAATATAAACAAGTAATCTTGATATGTTGTTTCTTGTTATTTATAGGACTATTATGTCATCTTATATATGTCATCCGGAACATGTAGGAATCCACCTGTTTCTCTTAAAGGTTGTAATTGTTGATATTGGGCAATGTTTTGTGTTGTATTGATTTTCAAGTATTTGCTTTCTTTCAGGTCGTGTTGTTATGGGTCTCTTTGGAAAGACAGTTCCTAAAACAGCAGGTATGATTACATATATGACGGAGAACTTGTAAATTTATCCTTTACCACTCTAGTTGTTCACTATCTTTCTATTTTCTTGCAGAGAACTTCAGAGCATTGTGCACAGGTGCTTCTACCAGACTTCCGTAGTTTATTCTCATGCATTAGATGCTTTGGTTGATTCTCAAGCGTGTGCTCACCTGCATTTATATTCTTTCTTCTCCTAGTGTTGCTTAAGCAAGTGGTTTTTTTTCTCTTAGCTGACTGGTGCTGCAAAAAGATTTTTTTAGTCCATCTGAAGTATGAAGAATGGCTTAAAAGTGACTGTGTTCACTTGTTGCCTTCACATTCATGATTTTTTTCCTCGTCCGTGGTAATATATATTGCAGGGGAAAAGGGTGTTGGAAAGAGTGGCAAGCCTCTTCATTTCAAGGGGAGCAAATTCCATCGAATAATACCCAGCTTCATGATTCAAGGTGGTGATTTCACCCTTGGCGATGGGCGTGGCGGGGAATCTATTTACGGTGAGAAGTTTGCAGATGAAAATTTCAAGATCAAGCACACTGGACCTGGTAGGATTTTCTCCTTATGTTGAAGTGCCTAATTTATTCTCCGTTTTCTTCGTGCATGTAAAAACTGTTTCGCACGTGATTTCCAGGGCTATTATCAATGGCAAATGCTGGTCCTGACACCAATGGTTCACAATTCTTCATCACAACTGTCACAACTAGCTGGTAAGTCCAACCCTCTTGAAAAACCATATTCACATAACTCTTGCCATTCAAAAATATTCACAATTTAGAACCAGGAGTGATGCTCTCTAATCTAGAATGTTTACTGATGTTTGTTTTGCTTCGTTTATCTCTAGTTGTTTGTGATTTACAACTCTTTTGATTAGCTATAACCTTGTAGGCATTTCTGATTTTTGATTACGTGTAGGTTGGATGGTCGACATGTGGTCTTTGGAAAGGTGTTGTCTGGAATGGATGTCGTTTACAAGATAGAAGCTGAAGGAAGGCAAAGTGGAACCCCTAAAAGCAAAGTTACCATCGCAGACAGTGGTGAACTTCCTCTGTAATTGGTTCTGATAATTGCATGATGTTTTCCGCAATAATCTATAGACTGTTTTAGCTTTGCCAATTTCTTACTTTTTATCATCCCATGGTCTCTCGTGATACTGTCACTGAAAGGGGAAATTAGGTGAATAAATGAACATTATAGAAGCCAGGTGACACTATCCTCGCGTTCAATTTATGGCATCAATATGTAGTTAATGACTACTTTTCCTTGTTAGTTTCTATTAGCTCATACTTTGTCGTACCTTCTCCATTAATAAAAATCAATGCGCGTACCATGAACTCATTGTAGCTAGGTTATCTAAAAGATACCTGACAATGAGAAAAATACTTGGATTGACATCAACTCTAGTGTCATTTACCATTTTCTTTTGTAAAAATATGCTCTAGTATTCTTATGTTCTACAAGTCTAGCTGCTATGCAAATTTGTTAAAAATTTTATGCAAAATTTCTCTAATAATAAAATAAGGATAAGGGGGGCATTCGTTTCTCCATGACTGGTGATAATCACGTTCATCTTTATTATTTCCCTCGAGGAATTCTTCATAAATTATATACCATTTATTAGACGGACTTTTGGCTTGCCAGGGATTTTGAAACATCCACCATCCGAAAAGGATATTGCACGGTATATTTAAAACAGAAACCGCTGTAACACTAGTAGAAGGAAACACACCAAGAAAGTACGAGTATTCTTTAAATTGAGCATATCATAATGAAAATTATTTCTTTTACAAACACTTCTATCTCCAATAATCTACCTCCTTGCCTTACTCATCAATCACATGAAAACAACAAGTACGAAAAAGCATAGATGAAATGGAGTTGAGGAGCGTTATTAGCACTAATGATAATTCAAGAATGTATTTTAGTTAAGTTAGTCAAGTTGAGGATGATTTTATGACTATCAATAATTCAGAAATGAAATTAATAACTTGCGTGAAATTTATAATGTTTTTAAGAGTAATCTCAAAATCATATAGTCCCCCATCGCTGATGACAGGCTAGAAGAGCAGCAACCAAGAAGAAAGGAGAGAAGATAACTAGAAGAGCAGCAACAAATAGCGGTGGAGAGAAGATAAACATACACAACATCATAAAAGCCTGAATACATCAAAATCACTCCACTTTTTCTATGAAGTTACAATATTCAATTTAAGATTATTCAATCAAACCTATAAAACTTCAAAAAATACAATATTCAATTTGAAACCACAATTTACAGTTCAAGATACATTAATCAAACAAAAACTACAGTATTCAGAACAATCCATAACACTTAAATAATAAGCTACGATGTCTCACCAAATATTCAATCTTTGAAATACAAAATATAAAAAGAGAAGAAAGATTAAATGCAAAATCAGTGGTTGTATGTTTATGGGAGAGATAGATAAGGCAAAAGCCTGATCCAAGTCAAAATTCTCTTAAAACATGAAATTATGGAATAACTAGATATATCTGTTAGGATGGTCTACAAAGAAATATTAAAAGGACATGAGTGGACTATACTAATCTTGATGGGTGAAGTGGGCTCTAAGTTAAAGCACTTAAAAAACCAGCATCAACAAGAAAACCTAAAGATATGCTAGCTTGAATGACTTGCAAATGCTTGATATGCAGTACAAGTTTATAACTATAAATGAAGCTAACATACAGTTCATAATTAAAGAAAAGCTGCCTCTACATAATGTAGGTGCTTTTCGCGGTCATCAGGGAGAGGAAACGGACCCTGAATCAGTGTTTTGAGAAGCGAGAAGCGGAAAAAAGTGACAAGGGCTCGCTTCACAGAAACGAGAAGCGAATCATATGCATTTTTCAATTAAAGCACTATTTAGTGTAAAAATAAAAGATATTAAATATGCATAACTAAATAATCAACAACTCAATAGAGATATATTAAGCAAATCTTTCAATTCTTACGAAATAAATAAGCTGGATCTCTTTTTTATGCCATTGAGTAAGAAAATACAGCTTGCAACAGGCAAAAACAGAACAGTAATTCAGTCGCGGAAAGCAAAAACAGAGGAAAGAAGTAGAAACAGAACAGAGCAGCAAAATTATAAACACGCATAGAAGAAGAGAAGAAACAGCCTTCGCAATTGCAGCAGTCTCAACAGTCACAGCAGTCAACAAAAGAGGGAAAAGATTTGGAAAACTTGCGTAAGTACTTCATAGAAATTTAAAAAAAAGAGCGCTTCACACTTCAGTCCCAAAAGCGCAAGCTGCTTCTTCGTCGCATTGCTTCAAGGCATTAAAGCGACAAGCCATCGCTTCGCGCTTTAAGCGAGCACTTCAGCACTTTTAACAACACTGCACTGAATTATTGGTCCAATCGGTTAAAACGAGATTGCTCTAAGGAACATTAATTCCACAGCCAACAGCACAAACAATTTAGCGAGAGATGAACTTGTCTATTTCAGATGCAGGAGCAAAAGGGCCTTGGCTGAGTTATTCTTATCTGAAATATATCCTAACCTACTTCCAAACCAAATCCTTACCTCAGGAATCATGACCCAAAATTTCCCAGGTGAAGTAAAGATATTACATAATTTGCATGAATGTAACAAGCTTAAACATGCAATAAATTAGATTCACTGCTAACACATTACAGTTATATGAGAGTTCCCTTCCTAAATTTATTCGACTGATTTAACTAACAAACTGGACCTAATATAGAACAATTAATCGGAAGTCCTGCTAATGAAAATCATAAATGAACAAAAGGAGCCACCTTCCTAATGAGGCACTACAGTGCAAAACAAGGCACAAGTTACACCAGGGAATGAGCTCTACATAATGAAGTAGCAAGGTCTCTGCTATGTTTTAAAGCAGTATATGTGTGTTTATTGCCTTTTTTTTTTCATTTTGTTGGAAATATTGAAAGTATACAGGCATTCAAAAGCCTACACAAATGAATGAATGAATGAATAGTCATTTTATTCGTAAGTTTGACAACAGACTTTAGCAAGAATTAGAACCACTAAAGTATCCAAAGCAAGAGATTCTTAGAAATACTGCCATGACATATATTCCAAAAAAGTTGATTTGTATTTCTAATCATGAATGGTACTCTCAATGCAGCATGCAACACTGAGGAAATCTTATCACTCAGGCATAATTATCCTGTATACCAGTACTAGATCCATCAGACATGCCTAATGTAATTTGGTAAACCTCATTGTACATGAATTCCTGAAAACATTAAGTCCAGATTCAGAAGAAAATAGAGATAATATAAAATCAATTGAACAATGAAGCAAGTTTGACAGTAATCAAATGGATGACAGATAAAGGTTCATCTTCAGAAGCAAATAATGATCATAACACAGAAGTAATTGGATAGTTCAGCAACTTTGACAATAACAGAAAGGATGAGGATAAAAGTCGCTAATCAGCACAGCCATGCAAAACATACAGAACAGTCTGCTAGCATACCCTCGAAGATCAAAATCCAGTAAGTAAAAACATTGATTAGCTATTGCAGTTGAAATAAACACATCAAGGCTTCTGATCAGCTAAGATGAGCATTTGACTGGAAGATAAAATGGAACTGATACCAATGATGGAAAATTGAAGGGGAAAAAAACAAAGGAAACAATATGCTTAAACCGAATAAGACCTCAATCACCTTTCTGTAAATAAGCTAAGAGGAGCATTTGAAGCTTCAGGAGAACAAATCAATTAAACAGAAGCAATATTATGTGTAAATGGCATAAATACTTCAAAGTACACTCACATTTGCAGGGCATCAGTGAATGCAGACAAAAGCAGCCTTGCAAATCATCATCAATCAATCAGCGAATCATTCCTTTAAGAAACACAAAAAAGATGGACAATAATCACATTCGTTAAATACCTACACTAGAATTCTTAATCTAAAACAGCACCATTACTCGTCTTATTTTGTTCACATACAAAAACAGACAACTCCGATTTATTGAGAATTAAAAAACAAATGATGACTGGCATGAACTAACTAGAGTATAGACAGTGATAAAAACCAAAAGTTTATAATAAGGATAGAAGACGAGATTACTATATTTCGATTCACCAAACGAGTTGACTCAGGATTCGGCGCTGTCCATGTTACCATCGCAAATTTTAGACTCAAACAAAGAGAGTTTCCGTCGCCGATGAACGATGTTGCAGAAATCTACAGAGAGATCAGAGTAGAGGCGAGAAACTTCGGAGATATTACGATTTATATCTCGAATAAGAGCAACGTTCTTCACCAGATTATCTGGAAGCTTCGATTGATGATTTTCGTTCACTTGTTGAATCAGAGTTCGGTTCTGATTCAGAATCGATTGTACCTCCCGGAAACACTTCATAAACGTTTCCCATGCCACGAGATCATACTCTTCCTCTTCTTCGCCGTCGCCGTCATTTACACCATTAAATTCGCCGCCGTTCGACGGGTGGCGACCGAGATCTGAAAGCTCCGTTAGGGCTTTCAAGGTATCGTCCATGATCGAGACCACCCCGCTCAGGTAGCGTCAACCAATAATTCGCCTGATTTGTTTTTTTGTTTTTTGCCTTTTTGGGGAGAGAAATGATACGACGTATCATCTTCTTAGTCTAGAGTCGAGAACCACGCTTGTCACTCGTAAGTAATTTATTATGTTGACAAATGGACCTTTTTTGGGTCCCACTATAATAAGAATTTCTTCCATCTTTCTTTTTATTTACTTATGGTGCAAGAATATGTCAATGATGACCTATGAGGGTTTGGGTGTTGCAAGTTGCAAGAAGAATGTGTCAATGATGAGCTGTGAGGGTTTGGCTGTTGCAAGTTTCAAAGAGCTTGAAGAGGTAGATATAAACTGACGAAGAACTAATTAATAAATTGATTAGATAGATAATACATAATATAATATCAACTGATTGAGAATATAATTTTTATATTGATCATGTATAACATAACATCAATTAGCATTTAGACGATCATGGTCATGCATGACATAGCATTACAGCATATGACCTTTAGACTGTCATGGTCATGCATGACATAATATCAGTTACTTGATAATATAACCGTTAGACAGTTGAGAATATAACCTAGGAAAGTCATACCAGTGAAATTCCAAATCTAGGAAAGTTAGCAGGTTGTAAAAAGTCTGCATAAGTTGCGTTGCTCGTCTTTCGCTTGAGCACTAAGAGGGAGAGTTCTAATTCAGCGGTGAAGGTATTGCCCCAATTCAAGTTCTTTCTCTACTCTTGTGGAGCGTCACAATTCATCTACTCTAATAGAAAAACTAAACAATTTGCGCCTCATTTATGTTAAAGCTAGTTCTGCAATTACAAGAAGACTCAAAACTAACGCCCGGTAGAGAAAATCATGCTTCAACTCACTTTATTCAGAACTAACAAATATTCAAGTGTGTGGAGCAACCCCACACTCGATATTCAAGGTTTACTATCAACTGATTTAATCGGTTCTTCACAGAGAGGGTTAAGTGGTATTCTCCGATGACCATTGCAGGCGGGCTGTTCCAATGCTCCGGGAGAACTATGCAAGTCCCACTTACATTCTCTGACAGAGAATGCTGGTACCACTTTGGCGGCACTGAGAGCTTCTAGGAATTCTTCATGATCAAATGGCTTCAATCTCTTTGGTTCATCTTCCTGTTTCTCATGAGGCCCAGAATGTTGCAAACTTCTTTTTAGCACCTCATCCTTCACTCTCTGGAGAAAAGATGAAGAATCAAATGAGCAAAATCTTGGCATTCAAAGAACAGGCAATATTTTCATAAGCACGAGAGCAAATCAAATAGTGAAATCACTGCCCATTGTGTTCACATGGTAGTTTAACTTGTTATGAGGAACTGCCTTTGCGAGAGGATCAACAACTTTGCTCATCTGTGGGAACTCTACCTATCTTTACATCATGACAATAGGTTTAATGTTCTTATTCTTTTCAACATACACGTCATCACTAATGGATTCAAATTTATATAGGCCAAAATCTATCATCCTAAGAGGGGAAGAGGAAGCAGGCCAAGAAGAGAAGTTTCAATCAAACCAGCATCCCAGCGTTTGTTACTCATTTCATTCTCTAGTTCTCCAGAGAGAACTGTCATGTCATTCCTGAGAGATGTTCATTTCTATGGATTTCAATAACTTAGTGTTTCTATTTTATCTCTGGCAAACCCCATGTCAACATTAGAAATGCAGTTGTTTGCAATTTTCAGCTTACAAGGCTCCAGACAAAAACTCCCAATTACAATAGGTTCATACAGAATAAAGTATCCATGTATGATGGGAAATTGGGAATAAGCTAACATACCTGACTATTATACTGCAGAATGAAAATTCTAGTTCTTTGATAGACTTATTCAGATAACATTAAAAGAACGATATGTCTTTGTGATCTCTCTTCTATTACCTGTGATTGGCTAATGATTTTCCCTTCAGAAGTTCATTTCCAATTTGACTTCTAACTTTCTGAGCGTTCCTATAAATAGGACAACAAATGAAGTGCAAAAATATGTCTAAGAAATCGAGATCTATAGGTAGTCAATGCTTAAGCACATTGCGCTTCTGCTAACACCCACAAACAGTACTACATTTCCTTCCCCATTCTATATAATACTGATCCCATGTAAAGGCAATCTAAATTCCATAAACTCGTGTACATTGGAGATATAACTCTCTCCATTTGTTAGTGTTCCAGCAGCATTTAAATTTTAAAGATGATCCATTTAAAGATATGTTGCTATACTCATTTAGCAGAAAAAGATATCTTGGCAAAATCATGACCAAGGGAATGACGCTACTATTCATATGTAACGTTTATTCTATTGGCTGAGCATTATACAAATTATCAAACTATAGAAATAACTTAAAACTTCTCTTAAAAGGCAAC
Source organism: Solanum sejunctum (assembly GCA_025642045.1). Lineage (NCBI taxonomy): Eukaryota > Viridiplantae > Streptophyta > Magnoliopsida > Solanales > Solanaceae > Solanum > Solanum sejunctum. The sequence goes on along the minus strand of JAOTQJ010000096.1, from coordinate 22,588,918 downwards.
AGAAGGCAAAGGAAAAATATATAAACTAATAACTGAAACACCATTTTCTTTTACATGAAAAGCAAAAGTAAGAAACGTATCAGATGGGAAAAAGCATTAAAAATGATATTGCAACATTGAGTGATAGGTCAAAAGAAAAACATGCTCTTTCTAATAGCTTCTTACCCAAAGAGCTCAATATGTCTTATGTGTGTTTTGACCCTTCCTCATTTATTTATGAATGACAAAAGAGGAGAAATGAAAGGTGTATCCAAATGGAAGGTAGCCGATGTAGTTTGCTTTTTAAGTGCGAGGGTCATAACACAGCACTGGACTTCTATGTGTTTAACAGTCATTCAACTAAAAGCATCACTTCAACTATCTGCAGAGTTTAAATTATATATTCACGCAGCAGGGCAGAGATAGATTAACCATAATATGACAGTTCAGTACAAAACTCTCATTCTTCCTCACTTGGACTAAAAAATAATTAGACAAACATCTTTAGCACAAACAATTGGTAAAGTTGCTGCCATGTGACCCGGAGGTCACAGGTTCAAGCCTTGGAAACAGCCTCTGACAGAAAAGGTAAGGCTGCGTCAATAGACCCTTGCGGTCGGGCCATTCCCTGGACCCTGCGCATAGCGGGAGCTTTAGCACACTGGGCTTGTTCTTTTTTTAGTGTCACTGTCAAGTCTGTACACTATCTATTTGTATTTGAAGTTGTAGCAGCACTTGAATATATTGTAGTAATCTGTGTGATTTTATGAAGTTCTATAGTTGTTCTTTCGTAAAAGAGAAGCTCATCTCTTCATATGCATTTTCTTCCTACTACTTATAGAACTAAAATTTAAAAAGGAACCTAAACTATGCATGCATTTAATCTTCTATTTTACGTTTCACAAAGTTCAACTAGTTGGATAGATCTGTCCTAAGATGGTGCCAGTTTCACAGTAATCAACAAGCTCATAAAAGCATACAAGCATTACAAAATTAATAGTGCAACATACCTAAAACAGTGTCAAATAACAAATGACATGCATGATCAATGGGGAGTATCTAACCAACCTGTACCAACCGCGAGTCGAATTTGGGAAGCCCAATTTGCCCTACAGTCAGTGATCCGAAAAAGTTTCCCAGCAATGCAGCATCTGGTATAGCCAATCCATGAACAAGCCCTGCAACTAAACCTCCAAGAAAGCTATCCCCAGCTCCTGTTGGATCAACTTGATAAGCTGGAAAAGGCGCAACGGACAATCCTTCATCTTTAGAATACACTGTACACCCATCTTTCCCTTTCGTCACCACCACACAACACCATTTCCTTGCTTCCTCTATATCCACATATGGTGCCTCCTCCGCGGATGCTTTCAAATACCCAATTCTTTTCAACAAAGGCCAAAACCCGGTTTGATTCAAATGTACAAGGTTCACTGTTCCATCAACTGGGTCGAATACCCGAATCAATGCTTGGATATCAACAAACACCACCTCACACAGCTCAATCATCCGCTCAAGGGTTTCCGGCAAAATCTCCCCGCCAACACCTACAGCCAATCCAAAATCAAATTTTGAGTTCGGGAGATCCGAGGGAGTTACCGGGTCACATGCAGTGACCCGTTTTAGGATCCGATCTTGGCTTTTGCTTTCGGTTGAGAAATGGGCGTGGAAAACGGTGGTTTTGGAAGAGGACGAAGTGATCGGCCGGTGATTAACAGAGTACACAAAATCAGGACCCACTTTAGAAATGTACTCGGAAGAAACAGACAAACCGTCTAGCACGGCGGAGATGAACGACGCCGCTCCGCCGAGTGACTCCGCTATTACGACGTCGTCTTTGACCAGAACATCGTGACAGTAATTCCCCACAATTAAACACCGGTGGGTGGTGGATATTGATGAATCTTTCGATTCCTTCACCATAATTTAAGCTTGTTTTGTCAAAATCTTGTAACCCCACTCCGGTAGGGTTTCAACTGAATCTAATACTAGTTTGAATACAGAGGTATTTGCATGTTCTCACCAAAAGAGTGAGAAGAAAAACAAATTTTGGCAAAGACAAATGGCTGAAACAGCTACGTGCATAAGCAAATTGTGTGTTTGCTTTACATGTGTTTTGGTTGTTTGTCCCAATATATAATAAGGTAGATGGGAGATGAGATAATTGCTTTCGATGTAAAATGGGGGATATGTGCTTCCATTAATTCATTGAAGTGCGGACCTTATTGAAAGGGAATTGATTCCGTGTTGTCAACAAGTGAATATCTGCAATTTGAGGTACCAAGCGTCGTATTTAACCACAACAATTTACTAGAACAGGTGGATTCGGATTTAAATAAGTCATAATATATCTATCTATTTTTGTCCTCAAATTTAAAGTGTGTATAAAATATTAAATTTTTATAAAATTAAATAAATAAAGATACATATCCTATGTAATATATAATATGTATTCTACGTGTTGTATTACAAAGTGTATCTCATGTCGTGTAGTATGCCTTTAATGAGATATAGCCCATGTAGGTATAAATTCGTTAAAAATTGAAATATATAATCTATATACATTTCAAAATTATATGATTATTTAATATATTCGTTCTTAGTTTTTTTTTAAAAAAAAATTTCTTCAATAACAATCAGTAAAATCTCACCAGTAGAACCTAAGACCCTCATCTCAAAAATGT
>JAOTQJ010000096.1:22564865-22580175 GCA_025642045.1 Solanum sejunctum | reverse complement strand
AGGCCTTACTATGGTTCTGCAAGTTTTTAATCCCCAGCCCCCCAAATCTTTTTTCAATTAACAGATCTTTCCACTTAACCAGATTTTAACCTTTCCTGTCTTTGTTCCCCTGCCATAGAAACTTCCTTCTAAGCCTATACAATCTATTTGTGACCCCTGCCGGAATGGAAAATAGAGACATCATATATGTAGGCATAGCATCTAGAACTGAGTTAATATGTGTTACTCTTCCTCCCAGAGACAGGTATTGCCCCTTCCATCTAGCCAATTTCTTCTCACAACTTCCCTATTACACTATTCCAAATCTCTTTGGACTTTGATTTAGCACCCAAAGGCATCCCCAAGTATGTAGTGGGAAGGGACCCCACTTATCCACCTAGAATAGAATTCAGTGCCTCCATAAATCCTGTGTACCCGTTACAACTAACAATTACAATGTAACAACGGCAAACTAGCAAGGTAAGCTACATAAATCCTGTGTACCCATTCCGCTCCATTTTGGCCTGTTCCCTTGGAATTTTCTTACTAGAATCAAAGAAAATTTTACACCTTATTAAGGAAAATAAGAAATTACCTAAAGTCCAGAAGGAACAATCGGTCTTCACTGGGTTCATGAGATCGTGCTGAAAAAAAAAATTGAAGGTGAAATAACTAAATCACTAGCTCATAAAACTAAGAAGTTGAAGAACTTACATTAAGGTAAGGTGGGTTGCCTTTGATCCCAACTTCCAAATGCTTAGACTCAATCTTGCAATAAAATAGCTTCTTAGGAACATTTTCGGGAAGCGTAATGTAAATGTTCAATTCCTCAAGCGTTTGGTCCCACTCGAATACCTTCTGGCCTGAAATTCAATTGTCAAGTCCACAATCAACGTTTATCATTTTCCATACGCACAAAATAGTTAGTAGTAGATGAGGAAAACGAAAAGGAAAAGGAGTTAGAAGTACCATTATGGACGAAACTGTGACGTTTCTCAGGAGCCAATTTTCCAGCCATTAATTTTAGGGTTTCAGCTTTTGGTTTGGGTAATTTTCTCTGATTTTTGTTCCTCCTTGGCGCGGAATTGTTCTTTGTTCCGGGTATGTGTCTTCGTGGTTGGTTCTCGTGTTCTCGAAGCTTCTCGACCCGGTCCAACCGGGTTTAGTCTTTGTAGGTCTGAGGTTTGTTGGTTCTCGATTATCTAGTGTTCCAAATTAGATAAGTTGCAACATTTGGTTCGTCAGTAATTTTAGTTGTGCATAAATAAACATTTAAATATATATAATATTGAACAAAACAAACACGATTTTATTTTGACTCAAAGAAATCTTTAAAATATTTAACAATTTGGATGGTTCATCTATTGTGTCAATTATTCTTAGTCGATTAAAAAGAGAAAGTAATAGATTAACAGATTTTCCTACGCAGTGGACCAATCTTTTGGGTTATTTTTTTAATCAATCTATAATACTTGATATTGAAGTAGATCGATCAATGCGAGTGATGAGTTTAAGAAAAATGTCATTAAATATAAAAATAAAAATTTTAAATTTATAAATTTAGAATTTCTAAAAAAATAGTCAATAGATGTGAAGCTACATATTAAGTAAATATTTTAAATATAAAAATATCAGAATATCAACCACTGAAATGGGACGAACCAAAGAAGTTGCTTATTGAACTTATGCTTAGGGATTGGAGAAACAATTACCTAAGTGTGACTTCACTTGTATTATTTTGACAATGAATATGAATATAATGTAATGTATGATTTCCTCTCCCAAAAAAAAAAAATGAAGTTATAGACCAAAGGAGTAAAGACAATACTAAGCATCGGTACTAAAGACTTGTATACATCCCAATCAAGCATAGGAAATAAAAGGATTTTTCTCTCATTTTTTTCGTTCTTATATTCGATAAATCTCAAAAAGAAACAGCAAGAAAGAAAAAATTCACCGATTTTCATTTATTTGCTTTTTCAAAGAATATAGTTAGTCTTATTTTGAATGAGCACGGACCAAATAGTAAAAGAAAAGAAAAATACATTGTGATTTTCAACTGATCTATGAAGGTAAGTACTTGCAATAATAATGTACTTAATAATTGTATCAAGAAAAAGGTGAAGGCAAAGGAGTAAATCCTGTGTGTTTTATCCTGCCTAAGAAATATCCTGACTAAAGGCTATGATCCTGTGTAAGAAATATCCTGCACGAAGGCAAATAAAGTAAAAATTCTCTACCACAAAGCAAACCCTCTGATCTAATGAGTTCATAGTTTAAATACAAAGTGAATATTTTGAATGCTTCATCATGTTGAGCCTTTCAACATGAGCAAATCCACTTATGCCAAAAAGAAACTACAATCTCATCATCTTTTTTGGAAGTTGAGAACTTTGACTGATACTGCAAAGACAGTGAAGAAGAGCACGCAAAATCCAACAAGTATGAGAGCTGACCACCCAATCCACCCAGGTCCAAAACCTAGACTGACCTCCAGATACTCTTTCACAGTGCCTACGAATTCGGGTCCTCTAATCACTTCTTCTACATCTCCAAGTTGAGAGCTAATAATGCCCCGTAATGTCCACGCCACTGGGCTGATGTAATAGAACCATAGCCACCATCCAGGGATACTCTGCATTCCATAAGATAGAGAAAACAATGCAAATTATCAGAGAAGGGTCCAAAAACTGATTTTCTCCTACTAGCTTTGGAGGAAACCATGAGTTGGCTTTAAGAAAAGGTGCAATTCATGCTCTTACACAATAAGCCAAAGGCAAATCCAGATTTAAAACTTAATGAGTCCAACTAATATTTTAGTATTGAGTTCATTGTGCTGTTGAAATTATGAGTTGAAATCTTAATATATGTCAAAATTTTAGTGGTTGCGATGTTAAGTTGAACCCATACAATAAAGGTCACATCCCACCTCTGCAATAAGCCACAGTTCAATTGACAAACAAAATCTAGTTCAAATGTGTGCGCATATACATCCAATAATCCCCGACTTAAATCCTATAAGCAGACAATGAAATAGGAAACACAAAACTGCTGTAATTTGTGATGAGTGTATGCTGAGAAAACAATACTCACAGGTTTTGGAACAAGAAAGCCAGACATGAGGTTCCACAGTGAATAAAATGCAGATGAAATGACAGCAGCCAAATGTGGAGTTGGCGTAAGACCAACAGCCATCATGCCGTAAAAGGTGAAATAGCTGAATGTCAGAAACATGAACACTAGATATAGGAAAAATTTGTCTGCAACATACCAGCAAAACCACAAGTTAGATTATCTTACAACCAAGTATAAACAGCAAGGAGTTTAACTTAGTTGCTATGAGCACAGTATATGAGGAAGAGCATGGAATAATGGAATTAACATATCAAAATACAAAACGAGTAGCAACAGAGATACATGTTAGATACATGAATTGAAGGTAATGCGAATGTCAGAGGAAAGATGTACATCTCAACTGATTTTCATTAATATAGAAAGGGCTGAGACTCCAATGGGTATTTGGTTGCATATGCATCTTTAACTTTTCGTTAACATGCTAATTAGTGTTACCAAGTTTCCTAGTGAGAAATATAATGTTCACTGGGTAAATTCCAGACCTAAATTGCTTACCTCCATGCAAGAAGCACTACTGCATTTTCATGGATTATGTAATAATTTCAACATAAATAAAACTTGCAGTAATTACAGAAGAAATAAACCATGAACCAAAATAAACAGATATAAGCTGCAGACTACAAAATGAAAAGGGAGATCACATTTTGCACACTGCTTTTGAAACTCTAAATATTTAGGCATGTTTGAATAGTGCAAAGCAGCATAGTGAACCAGCTACTGCTTTACATAAGAAAAGAATATGAATGTATGGTATTTTAAGACATCTGACAATGATATATGCAACGTTGGTCTTTGACATGTTTTACAAATGCACTTCCATAGAAAGGCAGACATAACCCTTCGGGATAATATTCAACAGAACGGTTTCTAGAAAAACCAACCAGAATGGAAGCTGTGACCATTACTTGAAGAACTAAGGATAAGCAAATACAAAGACAATATGGAGTAGATCATGAAAATTAAGTCCTCAGGTCCATACCAGCTGTCCTTTCAAAGTTGATCATCAAATATGAAATGATTCCAAATATTAATGTCTGCATGAGGATGTACGGAATTTCGACTAACCCCTGTTTTCCAAAAGAGAAGAAGTTGATATTAGTAAACAATCACATCATCTCTTCTAAAAGCAGTTCAATATACCATCTTATTGAGTAGTTCAAGAAATACCAACACACTATTATTATATCTGTTGCAACTCGAAGCAATTGAGATGCACTTGATGTGAATATGCTAACCTGAGCTGCTGCATATGGTAAAGGAGAGTACATTCCAGCAGCCTTCTCCCTGTAGAAAACTGTTCTCTCAATGGCAACGATTGGCTGTACAGAAGAAGCATTATTGACCCCCAGGAACAAGCATGAAGAATAAAGCGCACCCATAACAACGAACAAATTTTGAGTTGAGTCCCTGTGGAATCATTTCAAGTTTAAAACCGCAGTTAATATTTGAGAATTGATCAGAAAATTGATATAATAAATGCTCTAATATTTAATCCAAGTCTGGAAACTGAAACCGTATAGACTAGAAAATGGCATTGCCAATTTACACAGTATTCTGGAGGGCAATCCATAATAAAGCAACAAAGGGAAGAAACTTATAAAGATGATGGATGAAACTCGTAGAAATTATTTATTCAGATTCACCTACTCAGAATAATATTACGTCACCTCAGCTCCATAGCCCACCTTAAGCCATCTTGACTGATCTCACCACTTTCACCTTTTCTTTCTGAGCACATTGCATATGTTTTTCTTTGACGAATGATTAGAGATTATAGGATAGTGATCCCCTTTCACCCTAAATAAGAGAGTGAATAAAGAAAATGATCTCCAAATTGTTAGGAAATACGATCTGAAGATTTTCGTGGTAACGCTAAATGGGAAAACTCCACGGTGATAGAGTTATAGATATTAATGATATCCAGATATTTTCAATTACACCGAATACATTTATACACGGAGATCACTTGAGGAATGCTTTACAATTCTTATTTGCTCCTATTTATACAACTTCCTAAGGGCCCTAGCCATTGCTACAATGCCATTTCTAGCCATTGCTACAGTGCCTTGATCGTTGCTACAGTACCCTGACCGTTGCTACAATGCCCTGACCGTTGCTACAGTGCTAGAGAGTTCTGGAGCCTTCCGGGGTGCGTCAAACATGTTTCTGAGCACAGTACATAGATATAATCATCAGGCTTCACAACCTAACACAAAAGTGATACAGAATGACAGCTTCTCCAGTTTTCATCCTCGGGATAAGGCGAAATTTGTGTTGTTTGTGTTATTGGATAAATTATAGTACATAAAAGCTTATTGTGCTATGACTTGGACAGAGAGGGTCTAGCCACGTGCCAAGATACATTTTCACCTCTGACAAATCTATAATTGTTGGGTAAAATGATAGAAAATCTTCCAACATCTTTCAAACTTAATCATCTTCTCAATGAACTGAAGCAAAGATCCATATCAAAATTGAGCAGGCTATGCTTAAGTTGACTTCCTAATTAACCTACTACCCTTTTTTCAACTATCACTATAGACTACTCCCAATTCATCAACGTTCCACAAATGGTTAATTCGACAACTTATTGTGTTCTTCATGGTTGTCAAGGTGATGAAACGTCGAATTGAAGTTATAAAATAATAAGGAAGGATGATTACAAGAGAGCAAGATGATAAAGAAGGTTCCAATTATAATTATCCCTCATCATGGGTCATTTGGAAATAGTCGCGCTATGTTTTTAAACATAGGGGTCAGGCTGCGTACATTCGACCCCCCTTACCCCGCAATGGGCGGGAGCCTTTGAGGCATTGGGGTAATGTTGTTGTTGTTGTAGACAACGGATGTTGTAATATTAAACCAATTCATAAAATGTATTTCGTAAAGTACCAAGTATGTCGATTTGTTTTTCCATGTCTTCGTAGTTTGTCACGAGCATTTTCTTGCAATTACATCTCCACATTCGGTCCTGGCATTCAGTCTTTGCTAAAAGACTTAATCCTGTGGTTTAATGGTGCTAAGAATGGTCCTAATTGCTAGTTTACTTGCTGGGTTTTTTTCACTATGTTATTTTGCATAGTTCTGCTCTTTCAATCTGGCAATCCAACAATTTTGTCCCTAGAAGTTACTTCTATACCATTCATAAAAAAGAAAAAAGAACAGCAATCTTCTACTGTTCTTATTTATCCTTCTTGAAGAATCTCCAGAAAATAGTATGTAGGGGACATTAGAAATAACAAGCAACCGTGTCTGCTTTATAAAGACTGAAAGAATTATTGAATAGTTTGCTCTAGGTACTTCATAAGGGAAAAGTTACCTTTTAGAACCAACATCCCAAAATATAGAACCGAGAATCAGAGCACTCAACGTTGTGAAGAACAACCTAACAGCATTATAAGACGGACTTCTCCAATACACAAGATTTTGCTTCCAGAGACAGATCCTAAACTGAGAAAATGCATCTTGACTGTATCTGGTAGTGAATTTTAGAGGTTCTGAGTTCTCAGGCGGGATGCTCAGCCGCTTAATTGAGGCCTCCACTTCCCTAAATTTAGAAAAAGATACAAGTTCTACAAAATCGTCGATAAAGGAAAAATGAAGAGAGCAGTAAATAGTGAACTTCCGGCTATGAAGACAATTATTTAGATCACCTGAACTGCTCAGAATTTTTGTATAGTACTGCAAAATCTTCTCCCATCCTTTCTTCAGCAGCTGGCGTACTTATCTCAAGCATCCAGGTTGCAGGATTGTAACCATTAGGAATTGGGGGTGTCCCAGGAATCCTCTACAAAATATATTCACAAACACGTGCAGCATGAATAATATCTTTTGAAAAGTTATTAACCAAAATATAGGAACAATGCCTCATATAACTGATCTTTAATTGTTTCTTTATTCAATAAGGAAAATTCTAACTGTTTCCTTATAAGTACAATCAGATTTCAACTATATCAACAGAAGAACAATTTATATGCAGAGACCACAATGGAAGTCTCTTGTATAATGAGATTAATATTAACTGATTCAAGATTAAAAACGATGGCAGAACAGTGGAATGCGGAGAAACATCAGTGAGGCACCCCCACACCTCTGTATCAAGAATAAGGCTCGAAGAATCTCTCTCAATTTTAAAGTTGTTCAAGACACTTTATATCTCTTGAAAATCGAGCACAGTTGAATAAATTGTGTAGTAAATGAATGGAGGCACAAGCACGTACCTGAAAGAAGTCAATCATAGTTTGTGATTTCTCCCCAAGCTTCCCTCCATAAATCACTTGTCCTCCGCGTTTCATAAGAAGCAACTATATGTTGTAACATCACATGAGTGGATGCCCTAGCGGTCATGTATCTTATCTATTATAACAATGTCTTGGTAACATACAACATACCTCATCAAATGCTTCAAAAATTTCAATACTTGGCTGATGAATCGTGCAAACAACGGTTCTTCCAGTGTCTACAGTATTACGAACAGTTCGCATTACAATGGCTGCTGCTCGTGCATCAAGCCCAGATGTAGGCTCATCCATGAAAATTATTGAAGGATTTGCCACAAGTTCTACTGCAATTGTCAAGCGCTTTCTTTGTTCAGTTGATAAGCCAGAACTTCCAGGCAAACCTACCAAAGCGTTCTTTAGAGAGTCAAGTTCCACCAAATCCATCACCTCTTTGACAAACTCCTGCAGAATAAGGAAAAACATATTGAAGTTCAGAATATAAAAAGGGAAAACTGAAACCTGTTGCAATTACCTCTCTTTCTTCCTTATTCACTTCTTTGGGGAGACGCAGATAAGAAGAAAACCATAGGGATTCAAAAACTGTGACTTGAGGAGAATGTATATCATTTTGTTCAACATATCCTGAAACTCTAGCAAAAGTCTGCTGTTGTTTTGGGTATCCTGATATTTTAATGTCACCCTCTATATATCCAGAAGTTTTCCTTCCAGCCAGGCAATCCATCAATGTGGTTTTTCCTGCTCCACTTGAACCAACCAATGCGGTAAGAACACCGGGAGAGAATACTCCAGTAACATTTGACAGTAGTTGCAGCTTCTTTTCAGGTATTCCTTCTGCACTCATTTCCTGAAACGGTACAAGTCTTCTGCTAGATATGATATGATTCAACATGTACAGGTGACCAAATTCTTCAGTATAGATACCTTTGGCATGTCAACAAAGTATTTGACATTATGGAAAGTCATTGTCAGTGGTTTAAATGGCAGTATCATCCCCTTTTTTCTAGTCGTACCCGTGCCAGGGTCCCCATTTGACACAGAATTATTACTATGTCCTGCCAAATATATCATAAATGGGTAAGAAGTTCACATTCCATTTCACCATCATAAGAGGGGATAATTTACCATCTGTATCAATTGCTTCTGGTGAGACAATTGCCTGGGATTTTCTTATTGCTGAAAGAACAAAAAGAGAAAACAAAGTCAACTAAATATTGGCAATTCGATATCTATAATACAAGAGTTCAATAGTACTTACGGTTGAGAAAAGCCAAGGCCAGAGCTAGAACAATGTTGAAAAACAAAATGTAGAGCAATAAAGCACCTACTCCCACCCAATACCAGTTATTGGTTGTTGGTAGGCTGTGCGATCTCAGAATGGCATTCCCAAGAGGTATGTTTCCGATGGTTGTCTTCTACAAAATTTAAATTTAAATGGTCCAACTGATTAAGCTTCTAGAATATACTATTGCTCATTTTTATCTATGACTAACACATCCAGCATCCAGCGGTATAGAGAGCACACCTCCATCCATCGTGTGGCAGTAAATTCATTGACTGAAACAGCTCGTTGTCCATATGTCAATGGTGAAACCCAAAAGGCCCATTCCCACCATGGCTTGATCATTGCTGCAAGGATAGCAACCCCATTTCAATAATATGAATTCCTTAAACAAATTAAAGAAAAGAGCAAACTTACCTTTTGGCACGATAAAACCGCCCATTAAAAATATTATCAGCAGTGCAGCTGATGCAAATGTATTTGAGATAACTAAATCTCGTGCAATAGAAGCTATTGATCGAAAGAGACCCATTCCCATTTGGTGTACTACAAAGAGTAAAAACATGAAGCGGAAAAACCTGGAACATTTAAAAGGGGATATAAGTAGGATAAACAATCTAACTTAGCCTTGTCTGTATGTCTGGTGGAAAAAAAAAAACTGAACACACCAATTATTCAGAAAAATATAAAAGAACAGGAAGACAGAAACCAAACATACCTCTCAGCACCAGGTGAGAAGCCTACACTCCAATACACAACAAGAGACCATACGACAGCTTCAATTACAGAGTAAGGTAAACGCAGAATCCAACTACACAGGGCCCATGACCATGCAGGATAAAACATATTATCTCTTTGCTTATAGAATACTGGGAGACGAAATATTAAGAGAGGCAGTTCTGAAAATCCGTTGAACATCATATGAATCAAACCGAAAAACAAGCAAGAAAGATATAAGTTGCCGTTCACTAAATCTGTGGGATGTATCCGCGTTTTTAGAAACATTGTGCATGTTACAAATCCAACAAAAGCAACCTGTAGGCACATGTATGAAAAGTCTGTGATACATCAAAATTAAGAGACTAACAATGTTATAGAGATGCTGAATATGAGAAGCTATTGATGCAGGGCTGCTATGGAGACTAAAAAATAACTTGATAGACTAATCCAAATCATTTGAAGAAATAAAATTGGCACAAATGACATCTTCTTGGAAGCTTCCATTTATTCACCCCACTTCTATACTGATATGGAATTATGTGCAATCCTTTAAAAGTCATACTGGCTTGAAGGACCAAATGCATACTCAAATATGAGGCATGATTGAGACTTGAACTCTTTACCAGCTCAAGTACACTGAGAGTTTTCGCTCTCACAGTCTCAATCATAGAACTTCACAATGGAAGGCATTCAGAGGCAGAGCTACAATATCAGCTATGGTTCAGACGAAACCAATAGTTTTTGTTTAGAGTATATAGTCGTATCAGCAACTGTATAAAATATGTATAAATATTAAATTGCAAACCCAATATTTAAAATGAACTATTGGATTCAGTGCAAATTTAGAACCCATAAATTTCAACTCCTGCCTCAGCTCTACTGCATTGCGAATTTTCTTGAGAAATCCCTAAGTCTCATTTTACGTTAGTTTCAATTTTGAAATTGAAGGAAGAAAATGAAAAAATGTGAATCAGATAGGTACAAAGAATGTAAACTTACAAGCATACCTGAAACGTTCTGAAGATATAAAGAAAACTATGCCTGGTCATTAGAAGCCACTCTCTCGAGAAACAAGCTTTAAAGAGATCCCATCTAGGAACAGCAAATTTCGTTGTAGATAGAGCTGAGGGATGACTTTTGGATCCATCATATGGAGTAGAAAGGGAGGATTTTAGATCCTGACCATATCTGGAGTTCCTAAATGCTTCAGCAATTGCATGAACAGGAATGAATTCATATGGTCTGGAATTATCAGCCCAGTATTGTGCCTGATCCTTTCTTGAAGTAACCTGCAAAGAGACCATTAAGAACCAAATGGACCTTGGGGCTATAACGCACCCAATGAAAAGTACCTCTTGAAGGAAATCTGCAATGCCCTTACGGGGTGGCAATTGAAATCCTAATGATTCAAAGAATTCAATAACATCTGCTCGGGGACCATGGTACACGACATATCCTTCAGAAAGTAATACCAGATCATCGAATAATTCAAAAGTCTCAGGTGCAGGTTGAAGAAGAGCAATCAGCAATGTCGAATCCATCAAATGAACAAAATTTCTTAAGCACTTGACAATTTGGTAGGTCGTAGCGCTATCAAGTCCAGTAGATATTTCATCCATGAAAAGTGTTTTCCTGGGGCCGACAATCATTTCTCCTGTGTATGGAAACCATTATTACCAACTGAACATTGCCACATTTCTCTCCCTTCATTCGTCCAGAAAAAAGTGTCTGCTGTGTGAATTCCGAAACGATATACTGAGTTCAGGCTATCTCACTCAGTTCAAGTACCCCAACTATTATAACGAAACATGACAGCTCAAACAGACAAAATTATGCATAGATTATGTTTAAATGGCCTTAGAATTAAAACCGAAAATATGAATAATCTATGGAAGTCTGGAAGTCAATATTTGCTTCATTACAACCAGAATTATTTAAGAGAGTGAGAGATACCTGTTGTTACCCTCTTCCTTTGTCCACCTGAAACTCCTCTTATCATGTCATTACCAACAATTGTATCAGAACATACATCTAGACCAAGAACTTTCAAGATATAGTCTGTAGACACGCTGTGCCTCTTCCCACCAACAGAAGATGCCTGACCAGTTATAGATTGCAACAAGTCCCAACGTGAAAATCATATAAAACATCATGAGAATCCATATAGCATGAGTGAAATTGCCTGGTAGATAGAGAAACTCAAATCAAACCTTCATATATGCGTCTATTTCAGGGTTTGGTCGTATATTTCTTTCCTTCTCTAATCGATCAAGGTCTTCAATATATTCTGCAAAAGAAATTAACAGGAAAGGTTTGGGAATGAAACATGCTTTGTCATATTAGATAAACCTTATATTAAGCAGGCGAAGTTGGATATATATCAATCACCTAATTACATGACAAGAAACATACTTGCCTTTTCTCTAAATATTCTAGCAACTTCGCGAAACAGTCAGGCATAGCTTTTGTAATCAAGTGAAGAAATTTTGTGATGGGTGTAAAATAGATTAGGAAGGTTAATATCTAGAAACTTAATGCTCTGAAGTCTTAACACACCAGTTATTTGTCCATAAAATATGCCCTGGGTATGGCAGGGAATCAGCTAAGACTCCTACCAGTTCACCACTAGACTAAGTTATGGAACTAGATAAAAGGCATCATTAATAACACGCCTGAAAACAACAGAGAAATTCCAAAAGTACCTATATACACAATTCCATTTTGCTTGGGTCTATCTTATTTCTGTAAAACCTTCACACAAAAAATGTTCCACAAACATTTTATTCTTTTATTTAATCTCATTGTCATATGACAATGAAGAAGTGATAACATGTTGACTTTTATTTCAGTTCTACATATTTCCTCAGCTTTTAGGAATTAATTTTCTGGGAATCTTTTCCCTTTATGTTGTTTCTATTCAAGACATAAGGTTGTCAGATATAGTTCTCTGGATTTTGATTTCTTTTTTGCTTGTTGGCTTTTGTTTTTTTCCTTATGTGAATGGATTTTGCTTAGTTAGTACATTTTTCTTCTTCAAAGCCAGCTAATAACAGCACATGTAAGTGCAGAGAGAACAAAACCAGATACAAAGAAACATATAGCACAATGATGTAACATGTTTCAGCAAACTTAATTATGCAACATTACGCATCAGTTTACTAAGTGATGCCATCACAATGTAACCAAAATTTCAGAGTAAACCCATGCCATGTAAAAGGAAAACTGGTCAAGTACATGAAGTGGAAATGTTTAGACAAACCTCCAAATCCTTGACTGGCACCTTGGCATCTAGCAGCAAAATCTACAGTTTCTCTTACAGTTAACTCAGCAATATGATTATCTGTCTGACCTATGTAAGCTGAAGTTCTTTGTACACAAAAATCATCCAGCTTATGTCCGTTATATGTGATGGTCCCTTTTTTCTGTCACAAAGAGTTATGCAATTATATTTGGTATTGCTTTTTGTTGTTTTAATTCAATGGAACACAATGTCTCTAGGTCCTCTTGAAAGAACTAAATTGAAGTGAAGGTATATTAAATACAGGTGCAAGTTAGAAAGGTTTAAATGCAGCAAAATTATCATAGAGAAGACATAACCGTTAAAGTAAGCTTCAAAACACTTAATATCTGATCAGTACTTTTTTGTTTTCAAAATCTAAGCGACTACAAAGCATTGCCATGGTAACAACCAGAAGTTCAATATTATCAGCATTCTCAATTAAGTTTTCAGAAAAACATCAATAAAGCAAAGAACAAACATGAATAAAGTGAACTAACCCAGTGATTGGTTTCAAACAAAGCATCACCTCTAGTACATTAATTTGAACAAAAACAATTACTATTCCACTAATATAAACTCTCTAGTAAACTTCTCCAAGAACTTAATTTTATTCACACACCAGGTTTGAGTAGAGCGTTCAAGAGGAAATAAGCATGAGTGAGTTGACAACAGAGAATGAGAGAGGGCATGTCACTGTCTACGTGGAGAAGATATGTTTCAGCTGTAACTAACATCATAACTTCGTGCTGATCATCATAATGTAAAATTTCCATTCCAATGAGTAAAAGTTCATAAATTAGTTTTCAACAAAGCATGGAAAAACAAAGGCCTCAGTTATTTTTTATTCACTCTTTTTGCTATATTTCCATAACTCCTACGTTTTATGCCCTGGATACACAGCATTTCAAGGACATTTGTTATTAGGTCAATTAAAAAACTTGGAGGCACTAATGTTCATAAGATGATAATTTGAGATAATTATATTGAATGTTAGATGTATCAATCAATAAAAAATCTTATAGCATCAAGGAATCTTTTTATAAGAACTCAACACCTATTAAGGAAGACAAGAGTTATGAATCCGAAGGCCATACAAGAGAGAGGTTGGTACTCACCTTTAAGCTATTATCAAGCTTCCCTGAAAGAGCTAAAAGCAATGAAGTTTTACCAGAACCAGGAGGTCCAAGGAGCAGTGTCATCCTAACAAGAGCAACAAAAACAATGATTCACATTATATGCAACTGTTTGGCAATCTGATCAAACTATAAGTTGCGGAGTGTTATTGAATATGTTTAGGACTAAGCTGTGTTTACGTTAAGTAGATGAGCATTTTATTTCTTTCTGTTAGATAGGTAGTACAAATAGTCAGAAGGTGCAGTGTTGTACATATTAGTGTCCGACATTGATCAATCCAGTAACCGTTTTCAAAGAAAACATGACCACTATTGTATTGAAACCAAAGGAACAATAAGTGTTGGTAAACACAAATTTGAGAGAAAAATTTCTTCTATTACTTACAAGAATAGATTACAAAACAACTCTCAACCTCACACATTACACTCTTCTAGGTGTTCTTTGTGATGTTTAATGAAGGAGCTCAACAGTTCCTTTTACAGGGGAAATTTTACCCCTTTGATGTCATTGATGACATCAATGACAAGAAAAATACAATTCAAACTTTGCTTTTTTGCAGCATTTCTTGAACTGAATTTACAGCCATAATTGAATAAGCAGCCAGCCATATTTGACACTTGAATATTCAACAATGGCAGCAGCCATTGTTGACAGTAGCCACTGAATATTCAATAATGGCAGCAACCATTTTTTACAGTTGCCATTGTTGAATAAGCAGCCATATTTGAATGGATGGACTTCTTCAATTCTCCCCCTCCAGCCATATCCGGAATAAGCATCCTAGCTATATCTTTCCATAGCTTTAACTTCTCTCGAGTCACCACTTTCGTTAACATGTCAGCTGGATTCTCCTTCGTATGGATCTTCACTAGTCTCAACAGTTGTCGATCCATCACCTCGCGTATCCAATGATACCGAATATCAATATGTTTTGTAGAGAATGGTACATGGAGTTCTTGCTCAAATCCAGAGCACTCTGACTGTCACAATGTACCTTATATTCCTTTTGTTTGATTTCAAATTCTTGGAGATAACGTTTTAACCACAACATCTCTTTTACAGCTTCCGCGGCAGCAATGTATTCTGCTTCGGTTGTGGATAAAGCAACACACTTCTGTAGTCTTGACTGCCATAAAACAGCTCCCCCTGCAAAAGTGTAAATGAATCCTGAACTAGATTTTCTACTATCAAGGTCTCCGGCCATATCTGCATCTGTATAGCCCTCCAAGATAGGATCAACTCCCCTGTAACAAAGACATAATTTCATTGTACCCTTAAGGTACCTGAGAATCCACTTTACTGCCTCCCAATGCTCTTTCCCGGGGTTAGAGAGAAAATGACTCACCCTTCCCACTGTGTGAGCAATATCTGGCCTTGTACATACCATCGCATACATCAGACTTCCAACTGCTGAAGAATATGGTACAGACGACATCTCCCCAATCTCTTCCTTGGATGAGAGACTCGATCTCTTGCTCAACTTGAAATGGTTGGCTAATGGAATGCTAACTGGTTTGGCATTGTTCATGTTGAACCGTGCAA
>JAOTQJ010000096.1:22543955-22564765 GCA_025642045.1 Solanum sejunctum | reverse complement strand
CAACAAGATTTACTTGATACTTGGGTGATTCCGAAAGTTAATATTGAGACTATTTATAAATTGGGTACGTTTGAAAAATTTGCGAGTAAAACTACGATTAAAACAATTGAGTTAAGTTTTACTATGGATAAGGAAAGTGGTGTGTTTAATTTATTATCTCAAAATGACATAGATTATTACAAGCTAAAAGATTTTAATTATTTACATATTGGATTAGTACAAGTTGCTTTTAAACCCTTAACCTTAAAGGGATTACCTGAAAGTTTTGTTGCTGCTTTAAGAGATGATAGAAATTTAAATTGGAAAAATTCCCTAATAGGATCGATTCAGTCCACACTTGCTTATGGTGCGATTTATTTTAATGCTTATCCAAATTTAACTGTTGCATTATCTGACGTTAATATTTTACAATCTTTGATTTTAAATGTTAAAATACATGGCTATAATTATTTACCTGGTACTGAGGTTATGTGTATCTGTACGCGAATTGTTTACCGGCCCCTGTACACTTTATCTCCTCGTTGTCAAATTACCGACCAAAATAATGAGACTGTTTTATTTGAAAATAATTTTTCAAAATCTAAAATTATTACACGTAGATTAATAAAATGGGAAGAAATTAATTTTTCAACTGAATGGGTAATAGAAGAAGCTGCGATTCCCCAAAATATTACTACCGAAGAGATTTCTGATATTTGTCAAGATAAAAATGGTAATATTACTTTAAGATTTAAATCCCAGGATATTCCTAGATTAACCGATTCCTCCTCTAGACTAACTAGGTCTGTGTCTTCATATATATCTCCTGCTGATTATATTGTAGATATGTCTTCTAGAGCATCGACTTCTCAGATTAATGATAATAATTTTGAGCACATTATTTTAGATAAAAATAATATTGCAAAAGGTGCTAATATTTTAAATGAGCCAACAGATTCTGACATGAATTTTCCAACTGGTTTACATGGATATAACTTTTTTTTGAAAAATAACAGACGAAAGAATGTTGATTTTCTTTCTTAAAAATAACATTGAAAGCTTGATAAATTTTGTAGAGTTTTAGTATTTTTATTAGTATTATTAGCAATGAACAATGATCTTTTTTTATTCGTATTGAAGTTATGTTTTTTGTTCATACTGAGTTAAATTAAAAGTTAAAAGTGAGTATTTGCATTAAATACAACTAGCCTTTTAATTTGAAGGGAATGTTTTCATTTATATGAATATATTAAATTTTTATTGAAGTGCTAACTTATACATTACACACAATATATATCAATATTGTAGATTATAGAAATCAAAGAATAAATAATACATAAGTATCTATTATTAGAATCAAGTAATATAACCAATAAGGAATATTATCAATTGATAACTTCAACCATATCTTATTTAATTAAATAATAGTGCGGTACCTCCCCGCCCATCCCCAACCGTAGCAAGGACATTAAATAGGCTCAAATGGTAAAAAGGACACCCAAATCCATCCTTTCTTCAGTATTATAGCAGCCGACCCATCTTCAAACAATGTTTGGGCCATGAGTTGTTCATATGAGACTCACTAGGCTCACAAACTCTATCGCGTAGCTCTCATACGACTAGCTAGGATTCGTGCCCCCTTTGTTATTCTCAGCTAGGTCTTCGACTAGTCGGTGGCTCTAGGCACATGAGTTCTAATTTCGACTAACAATTCTTTTTTTTTCTGTCAAAATGTATAATACTTCACCAATTATTAAATTGCTAAACATGTGTTAGTACTACAACTATTTGATCAATATATGTGACAACAAAATCATTTAGATATTTTGAACTACAAAAATAAAATTTCACCTAATTAAATAATATACTATAGTTTCTTAGATATATGCTCATGCATGCTCAAGTTATGATAAAGGAAAATTACATAAATAGACAAACATCTACTAGTAAATTAATTAACATATCTATAATTATAATTAATTATGATTTACAACTACTGTTCCTTCTAGATGGTTATGAATGTCCGCGTAACACTCTCTCAATTTGTATCCGACTATAATTTCCTTTTTTTTTTCTTTTTTCCCTTTTATACAAATTATCATTCTATTTTATCTTACACCTTACTAGTTTTTCTCCTAGTTCACTCTACCATATCAATTCTTCAAAATATCCTTTCTCCCTCCTAATCATAGTTTCCTAATTTCAGAATATTAAAAAAGAAAATCTTTGTACCAAGTTAAAACTAAATAAATAAATTGAATCTTTATAACTTTAGTTTTACATATATTAAAGTGTTATCTTATGTATAGTACGTAATATATATAAGTTTTAAGATTTCGACTAAACAATTCTTTTTTTTTAGTCCAAATGTATATATAATAATTCACCACTTGTTAAATTGCTAAACACAATGAGTTAGTACAACAACTATTTGATCAATATATGCGACAACAAAATCATTCAGATAGTTTGAATTACAATATAAAAATCCACCTAATTAAAGTAATATACAATAGTTTCTTAGATATATGCTTACTCATGCGTAAGTTATAAACAGACGTTTGCATCACTCATATTTTCCTCCTTTTATTTTGATGACCAATATCAGTCATTGCTTCCTTTTCATACTCGAGGCTAATTCCCCAGCACATTTCCTCCCTATATCGTACAAATAGCTCCAACATGTAATAATCATTTGGGTTCTTCCCATCTTTATTCCCAATATGTTGTGATTACTATGATGCAAGACAAAACTTGAGGAATATTTTCAGAAACTTAACTTGCACAGTTTGCCAAGCTTAGTGATGGAGGGAGGTGGTTGGGAGATTGCAGTATCACTCGCATCAAGTTCCTGTAGCTCTTGCAGATCACCAATGTTTTCTGAAAGCTTCTCTAGCTTTTTGCGCCAACTGAGGAAAAGATGATGAAGATTCATTCAATTACAGAGGCTGACTGGTAGACAGACAAGATCCTCATCAAATTCCAGATAGAGAGATTGGGCTCTCAGCTGCCAAATGAATGAAGACACTTCTCTTATCCCTGTAAAATTCAGAGCCAGATTGTTAAAACGATGCATATCTCCTTTGATTTCTGGAAACGTATCTAATTTTGGGCATTCACATATCCTGAGCTCTTGGAGGGATTCCATCTGAACAAAGCTTGGAAGCTTCTTTAAGTTCTCACATCTCTTAATGTTTAAGCAACTGAGCTTCTTTTGAACTCCAAGAGATATGGAGAGCTTTACCAATCTAGAACATCTGTACATTGCAAGAGTTTTCAGATGCTGTGATTCAAAGAGGCTATTTGGCAGTGTTGCAAGTTTATTGCAACCTGACATTTTGAGAGCTACAAGATTTTGCATGGAGTCCGAAATTATTTCAAGAATTTCACAATCAGTCAATACCAATAATTTAAGGCCGATGAGAGACTGTGGTAAGCTTCTTATCCAGGGGATCCTACAAAGAGTACTGATAAAATCGTCGCATATCTCCACATAGTTCTGAAAATTCTTGTAAGCTTGTGCATTCAAAGAGACTAAGATACTGAAGAGATTCCATGCACAAAATTTTGGGAGCTTCTTAAGCTTGCGACAACCCCTCAAACTCAATTTAGTAAGCATTCTGCAATGTCCAAGAGAGGGATGGACCTCTTCCAAATTCACACACCCCACTAAATCTAGTCCCTCTGAGTTTGACATATCACCAAAATTAGGACTTTTTATTACTCCAAATGCTTCAAGTTGCTTAATTTCTATTTAAAAAAAACAGCGAACTTAAGTAGTATTCCTAATACACATATATATATTTGAAAAAAAGGGCAAAAGACCTGATATACCCTAAACTTTGTCATTTTGTTGAAATATCTTTTATTATAAAAGTGATTTATATATATCCTTCATCTAACGAAAGTGAAAAAAATTAGTTTCAAATTTATTTTTTTTTTAAAATCTGTGCAGGTGTATATATGATACTTCTTAATTAGTTTAGGGGTTATTCTAATCTTTTTCACACATAAATTATTTTTTGACTTCTTTGATTATCATTATTTGAGTTTCTTATACTTAATTCATTTCCTTTTATTTTATTTTTTAGTGCAAAATAAGAATAATAAAAATAAAGAAATGTGAGTTAAAAAAAGGAGAAAAAGTAAGTAAAAAATTTAAAACTAATTTTTATAATCACTATATGGTAATTTAAAATTATCTTTTGTATTTTTATTTAACATTTACATCTGTAAAATAAATCAGCGCATCTACAATAAATTTTATAAGAAAATTAGTGAAACATAATAAATTTAACCATCAAAATAATAATTTAAATTCATCGCTAAAATAAAAAATAGAAATAAGAAAGTGTAAAAAGGATCAAAATACCCCCTATTCAATTTTTTTTAGAAAAGGTTAATAATTTTTTTTCATCCATCTTACATAAAAAAGAGCATATGTGAGTCATTTGTATTAAATTTTTTAGATTATAATTTTTAAAATACTGCAAAATAAAAAATTAAAATTACAGGGCCAACAACATGAAGGGAGTCCCCCTACCTTAAAAGTTCTTTATAATTTTTCTTTTTCCACAACCAAGATGTTCAGATCAAGGTTCATTTAACAAAAATACAAATATTAAGTTATTTTGCATGCTTTACAGTCGATTTATTTATTATATTTGCTCCAACATATTTTCTAGAATCATCTTTGATTCACAATTTATTTAACTAAAACAGGACATGCAACAATTTTTAAGGTTCAGATGAGACATGACATGTACAAAAAAAATTATTTTCGCCTGGCATTTAAAAGTTGTTTCCAATTTTTATAGTGGTTCAGAAATAGCCCTTTTACGTACTAAATTAAAAATATTAATGTTATATCAAAACACTTTTTGGGGGTAGCCTTTCAATCTTGGCGTGATGAGCATTAAAAAAAATCCGCAATTTTGTTGTATTGGAGATAGAAATAATCAAATAAAGAGTATACCTTTGATATTGGCCAAAACGTAAAGAAAGCACAACGAGCTGTGATGGTTCAAAGCTCTCTGGCAATGAAATTGAAGGATACCGCGGCCACTCAATCAACCGCAGGCTACAAGGAAGAGAAGTGATAGTACAGTTACTTTCTTTCACAAACCACCGAATTAGGAGTACTTTTAAGCTTTGCATCCTCTTGAAAATATTGCTATCATTGACAAGATTATCTTCAAAGCTATATACATAGGCTTTTCACCTTTTCTCTTATCTGTAAAGAATGAAACATATTGCTTAAAAATGGTAACAAATTAAATGAAACTAAAGAAATTAACAGAAATAAGAGCTTACAAAATTATTAATTACATTAAAATATTGCTTACCAACTTCCTTCAAAAAGGTTGCAAACCTCCTGGGGAAGCCATATTCTGTTGTTAGCATACTCTTCCTGTATTACATGTTCACCCATTTCTCTTATCATATTATGCATTACGATACTATTATGTATGTTCTTGGACGACAGAGATTTTTTAATAAGGCTATCTATTAGAAAATCACGACTTGCTTCTCTATATAATAGTTGCACATAAAGATCAAAATTAGAACAAAAGTATGCAATATTCATAAATGTAATACCTAGAAATAGTTCTTTCTCATCTTCGTCCAAACCATCAAAACAAAGCCTAAGCTTTCCTAAAATATCCTTGTGAGGGATTCTCTTCAACCGATCAATCATGTGTCTCCAGAGCTTTTTGTCTCGTCTAGAACCAAAAACTTTAAGAGCTAAAGGGAGTCCACCAGCATGCTTCACCACTTGTCTTAAAAGTTCCATAAAATCCTCTTTTGGTGATTTTCTTTAAAAGCATGCCTACTAAACAATTCAAGTGCTTCATCATCGAATAATAGTTGGACTTCATACACGTTATCCCCAATGTGACTGATTAACAAGTGCTTGTCTCGTGCGGTTAAAATAATTCTGCTACCCATACCAAACCACTCTAGTTCTCCAACTAAAGATTCCAACTGATCCTGATGGTTTACATCATCGAGGATAAGTAAAACTTTCTTCCAGCGAAGCATATTCCTTAAAATATTCATCCCTTCAAATTCACTAGTAAGAGTCATCCTTTCGCCCATGAGCTTGCAAATGACTACCTTCTTGCAGCCATGTTAGTCCATTTTTCTGATGAAGTTTTCCAACATCACCAAGAAAACAATCAGCTTCAAATCAATAGCGGTATCTTTGATGTAGAACATTTGCAATTTCCGTCTTGCCGATGCTGCCAATACCCCAAATTCCAATAGAGCGAGCATCATTTGATTCCATATCTAATAATGAGGTCACTTTCTCGACCTGAGATTCCATACCCACTAAGTTTTCTGGGAGAGGTGAAATAATTTGAAGCAACTTAAGGAAATATGCCATCAACTAGCTTCTTGATGCACTCTGCCTCATCCCTGCATTACAACGAAAATAATCTTAGAAAATAAATAGAAAACAAACGAAAAGACTGATGTCTAAAACAAACACATAATAATGTCACAATGTAGTTTAAATCTAATTACATCATCAAAATTAAAACAACCATACACGTCTATGTACTCCTAGGATCTTTGTTCCTTTTCCGGTAAAAGTATAGATGATGATTGTGTGGAATTGTAGCTAAAAAGAAGGCTTAATTACTTGAAATTTGGCAAATGATAGCCTGATATTTTCTCTGCCTCCACAAATGTATCCCTCCATCTTTGAACCTTCTCCATATCATCTTTGTACTTTACCTCGTGTTGGGAAAATGAATCAGTGAAAGGGGGATTTTGGTGGCGCATATCTGATGGACTCACATCATAAAAGACTGGAATCACAATCTGCCCCAATTCATTTTTACACTTTATGATGTGTGCAAGCTCCTCTAAGCACCATCTTGACGATGCATAGCTTTTTGAAAATATTATGATCGCGAAGCTGGCCTCTTTTATGGCTTTCAAAAGTTCATTAGAAATTGATTTTCCTGTTTCTAGTTGCTTGTCATCTTTGAAAGTGCGGATCCCTCTTTACTGCAGAGCATTATCGAGATGACTCACAATGTTTCTACGTGTATCTTCACCTCTAAAACTCAAAAATACATCGTACTTGCAAATTTTGGAAGAAGAAGCTTGAGACATTGTTGACGTATATTATTATAGACTAACAGGTAATTCTTCAGCTTTGGGTATATATGGTGAGAAAATCTATTTGTTCAATGTTGTGCTGCTTAATAAAGAGAACTATTTAAAGCCAAATTAACTAATTACATTTTTCAGTTGTATGGATGCAGAATTTGGTCTATGGGGAAACTTCCAATCATCTTCCTATCTGTCATTAGACTTGTCAATGGCGAACATTTCCACACGTCTCTGCAACACCATTATTGTGAATGCGTCCAACTTCTTTATAAAGGCCCCATCAACAAACACAAAGAAAAAGAAAATCTACTTACATGCATGATATAATTGTTCAACGGGGTCCAACTTCTTAGAAATTTTCAGCAAATTAATAATCAATAATATATATAAATCAATTAATACATTTATACTCACAAAGTTACTATGGTTATTTGTACCTCTAAAACATGAAAACGCATAATACTTGCAAAACTTTGGAAGAAAAGTGTGAGACATTGTTGAAGAATAATGCTAGAGACAAGTAGGCAAATTCTCAGCTTGATAGTAAAGAGCAAGACTTCACATATTTCTCACTTTTTGGATGTTTGTAGTGTCACTAATTTGACACGATATTTGCCGCCTCCTACCAACAAAAGGTATTAAATAACTCTATCTGCCCGAGTTTATAAGACAGACAGGATAATAACCTAGTGTTTTTGTCTCCATTGTAATTTGAACAGAAGAGGTCGACATGACTCCCAACCACTTCGTTGATCACTAAGTCATACCCTTTACGGAAAACTTCTGAAGGGAAAGTTTTCGTATATCTGAACTATTATGTGAAGATACTAAATTTTTATAACTTTAGTTTTATATATTGAAGTGTTAGCTTATACATAGTTCGTAGTATATATGAGTTCTAAGATTTTGACTAATAATTCTTTTTTTTTCTTAGTTCAAATGTATATATAATAATTCATTGCTTGTTAAATTGCTAAATGCAAAGAATTAGTATAGCAACTATTTGACCAATATATGTGACAATAAAACCATTTAGATATTTTGAATTATAAAATGAAAATCCACCTAATTTAAGTAATATACAATAGGTTCTTAGACGGTTGCATCACTCATATGTTCCTCCTCTTTTTTTTGATGACCAAGGAGCAGTGTCATCCTAACAAGAGCAATAAAAACAATGTTTCGTTATGTGCAACTTTTTTTGCAATCTAATTACTACAAACTATAAGTTGCGGAGTATAGTTGAAAATGTTTAGGACTAAGCTGTGTTTAGATGGAGTATTTTATTTCTTTCTGTTTTATAGGTAGTACAAATAGTCAGAAGGTGCAGCGTTGTACATGTTAGTGTCCAACATTGATCAATCCAGTAATTGTTTACAAAGGAAACATGACCACTATTGATCCTATTCCAGTGAACTTGACAAAGTAGATGGCGTATTTTATTTCTTTCTGTTCAGAAGATGCAGTATTGTACATATTAGTGTCCAACTTTGATCAGGCCAATAAGTGATTTCGAAGATAAAATGACCACTATTGATTCTAGCCCTTTGAACTTGACACAAAATGTGCTAGTTCGATATTCCTACATTGGATGAATTGTTTCCCGCTTGGTATGACTTACTGCTCCTACCTAGTGATAATTAGATACAGTGATCCTCTAACCAACAGACAATTCTTCTGTTCTAGCATCTTAAAGTATCGATTTCATCAACCAGCCATATCATATCCAGGCTGAATAACCTTCCAACTTCCTAAAGAAAAAGATGGGAAGGAAAGGTAATAGGAGAGAGGATTACATGCTAGGAAATTAAATCCTCACCAACAAGATGAAAGTTCAAGTAGCCAAGTAGCCAATCAACTGAACTACTAATATTCCCTTTCCAGACTTCTCGTGCATGTGTCAGTAACAACAAATTTGAAATATGTGTTCAATTCAATGCATAATTAAAAGCTACCAACATAACAGGAGTGCTTCTTTCATACATAAAGCAGTTATCAGAAGAATGGAAAAAAAAAGAAGCCAAAGCTTACGTCCCAGGTTTTATAACACCACTGATGTTATTCAAAATGGTAAGAGTGTTTCTCTTAGGACGGAATATCATCAGTCTAGTCAGTATACTCTGTAATTCATAAAAAATCATTTAGAGAAACTATCATAAGCTACAGTCTAAGAAGAATAACATAGAGAATCAGTTGCAGTATTAAATGGTATACCTCCAACATCACGGACTGAACTCACCAAATTAAAGTAGGCAAAGCTCTAGAGCCAATATTTACATTTGCTGTGATTGTTATATCTTCATATCGAACTTTAACTTTAGGAACCTCCAATCTCATCCTATGAAGAATAGTAAGAACGCTACTTTACATTTAACTCCTCTGCCGCATGTACTCTTTGGTTGTCAGGACCAGCTCATGGTAGACAAAGTATTTGCAAGCTGTGTTTATAACTTACATGCTCTGAAGATGATGCAATTAGGAAATTTCATTTGGTAAGAACCCTCTTAAACCTTGGTTGCCCAAGTCACTGCACCATCAGTTGGAAAAAGAAGAGAGTTAAAGATGATTATGCAAAGGAAAAGGAAATTCAAAGCAATATAGACCTTAGGAAAATGGAAAAAATTTGGTCAAAATATTTCAGTGCTGAAGAATGTAAAGATAAAAGAGGACATTTATAGACAGAAGCAGTTACATCACAAGAGAGAACATGATATTTAGCAAATAGCAACAAGGCTAATCTACATTTTCAGGAAAATACAGTTACTATGAACCAATCGAGCTTATAGAGAATACGCATTAGAACAAAAGAAATTGAGACACCATGTTTTGCAGATCTAGTAACAGGATTTACTGCGACAAATATGTGACTCCTTCAAAAAATTTCGTTACACAATGCTTGCAAGAGAACCACACAATATGAAAGTGATAACAAAATACATTATTACATTATCATAGTGGGACCAAGAAATGTAACCAGAAATATATGAATTTATGAGAGTTTTAACATTGAAGTCTGAATAACAAATAATTTATCTCACCTTTTATGAAATTAAAAATGTACAGTAAAAAAACAATATTTTGCAACTGGACTACTCTAACTATCCCCAAAAATTAAAATAAAAAAGGAAAAGGCGAAATCGAATGAGTACATACCAGGAATTTTGACTCGACTATAACCATTAGCGCTCCTGCAGTAACAATTAAAGTAATATATCAATAAAAAGGCCAAGTTTAAACAATACGATGCACCAAGACTTGAAATTACAACTGCTCCTTTGCACAACAATAAATACACGGAGTTTCCTATACTATCAAATCCGCCTCTGATATTATTGAGATTAGTTGATATTGTTAGTCTAGTTTGGAGTGAGTGAGTGAGTTAATTGAAGTTAGTTAGTTAGGGAGTTAATTAGTTATTGGGAATTAATCCCATAGAGTAGAGTATACACATTGTATTGTATAGACGTACATATACACATTCATACTTGTGCATACAAGTACATATACACTGTACAGTAAAGTGCATATATCAGCACCTCTACAGTACTTTACATGAGAACTTGAGGAATAAGAAAAAATTCCCAAATCCGTTCCTCTCAATCTTCGTTCAATCCTCTTCTCTTCTCTCAATCTTCTTCTCCAATCTACTGCCTTTGTCCCCAATTGCATTTCTCTTCATGGTATCAGAGCAATAAGCTCGATGAAGCACTTCTAGGTCACAAAGGCAACCATTAATAGAGCTCAAAGGCGATGGAAGCAACGGCAACTTCAAACGTTGCTGCAGCTCGAGCTTTAGCTGACACTTTGGACCATGTCTTGAAGAACCACAATCATCCTCTATACCTTCATCCCTCAGATACTCCAGGCAGCATCTTGACCTCTGTTCAACTCACAGGAGGTGAGAATTATTCACTTTGGAGCAGGTCAATGATGATCACATTGCACGCGAAGAGCAAATTAGGGTTTGTTCTTGGGACATGCAAGAAGCCAGACTACAAATCTGAGTTGGAGGAACAATGGGAAAAGTGTAATGTGTTTGTGTTGGCTTGGATCATGAACACGGTGTCCAAGGAATTGTTGAGTGGGATTGTGTATGCTTCAGATGCCGCAATGGTCTGGGCTGATTTGAGAGAGAGATTTGACAAGGTTGATGGTTCTAGGAGCTATCAGCTTCATCGAGAGATTTGCACATTGAATCAAGATAACATGACAGTTTCAGCCTATTTCACTAAGATGACGCTGTTGTGGGATGAGTTTGATGCTCTAGTCCCTCCAGCTGCCTGCAATTGTGACAAATCTAGAATGTATGTTGATCATATTTAGTATTTGAGACTGTTTGCTTTTCTGATGGGGTTAAAGGAAGTATACAGTGGAGAGATGAATGAATCGATGGCAGTATATGATGGAAGTGCTGGAAAAGGAACATATTATACAGGAGGAGGCAACAGCACAGGCCAACTCAGTAATAATCATAGGCAGAGGAGAAATTGGAATGTGGTCTGTGATCACTGTAAGATGCATGGACATACTAGGGATGTCTGCTACAAGCTTGTTGGTTATCCAAATGATTGGAAATTCAAAAAGAGGCCAGGGATGCAGCAAAACAACAGGGTACAGAGGAATGCTGATGCAGTGAATCATGTGACTGCTACAAAGGATGAGATGGAACCACTTGATGAATTTGCTCCTGTTGCTCCTATGGCAAAGGGAAAGGGCATTGAGCCTTACACATAGCCCACTTTCACACAGAGCTAGTATAATAAAATCTTACATATGCTGGAGAAGGAAGATGCAGGTTCAAGTTCAGGCAAGGGACTTAACAACATGGCCAATATGGCAGGTATAATAGCTATCTCAAATGCTTTGTCTGCAATTGATAATAATGCACAGACTAAGGATGAGAAAGGACAGGAACATTGGATAGTTGATTCAGGTACCACATGTCATATGACATACAATCTGAGCAAACTTGATCATGCATCTGTTTGTGTCAATAAGTTAGTACATTTGCCCAATGGTGAGGCTGCACAAATATCACACATTGGTTGCTGTAGTACAACTGATGGAAATGTCTTGAGAGATGTATTGGTGGTGCCTGCATTCAAGCATAATTTACTTTCAGTGTCTAAATTAACAAGGCAATTACATTGCTCAGTTAATTTTTTCCCTGAGTTCTTTGTGCTTCAGGACCTCTCAAGTGGAAAGGTGAAGAAGATTGGTAAAGAGATTGGAGAGCTATACTACCTTCCTGCTGGGCTGCAATGTGAAGAGAGCAGGGGAGCTCAAAAGGCATTGATGATACAACATTCTGATGAAGACAGGCTGTTGTGGCATAGGAGATTGGGTCATCCTTCTACAAAGGTGTTGCAGCAGCTGTTTCAGGATACCAAATTTAGTGAGAATAATGAATGTAATAACTGTCCTGTCTGTCCACTTGCTAAGCAGACCAGGTTGCCCTTTCCTTTGAGTTTGTTTAGAACACAAGTTGTTTTTGATCTAATTTATGTGGATGTATGGGGACCTTATAGAACTACTACTCATAACGGTTTCAGATACTTCTTAACCATAGTTGATGATTACTCAAGAATGTGTTGGCTGTATTTGTTGAAACTGAAAAGTGATGCATTTTCAATGTTGAAGTCTTTTCTGTTGTTAGTAAATACTCAATTTAGCAGGCATGTTAAGAAGGTAAGAACAGATAATGGCACTGAATTCTTTAACATTGAATGTTGTGGTATGCTGCAATCCTTTGTCATTGTTCACGAGAGTAGCTGCCCATACACTCCACAGCAAAATGGAGTGGTTGAAAGGAAACACAGGCACATACTTGAGGTGGCTAGAGCAATTAGGTTCCAAGGCAATATTCCCATCAAATTTTGGGGAGTGTGTGTTCTGTCTGCTGTTTACTTGATAAACAGACTGCCTACTTCAGTTCTACAAGGGAAATCTCCATATGAGCAATTCCATCGACACAAACCAAATATTGATCACTTGAAGACTATAGGCTGTCTATGCTATGCAGCCAAGGTAGTTAGACAGGACAAGTTCTCTCCCAGGGCTGAGGCTTGTGTATTGGTGGGGTATTCAGCAACTCAAAAGGGTTATCTTCTATACAGCTTGTCCCAAAGGAAACTCCTCATCAATAGAGATGTCATCTTCAGGGAAAATGTCTTCCCCTTCAGGCAGGTATCCAGCAAACAAGAACCATTATTTCCAATTGCGTCCATTGCAGTCTCAGGTGATTTTTCTGTGTGTAATGAAGACACAGCACCATCTGCACCTATCACTACAGCTGACATGCAACTGGATGATGATACTCTACCAGAATCAGAATCAGCAGTTATGAATGATACTATTTAGCCTGAAGTTAGCAGCACCATAGGTGATTCAACACCTAGAAGTACAGAAGTTGCATGCAGAAGGTCTACCAGAAGTCATCATCCTCCCATCTGGATGAAAGATTATGCGACTCCAAGTGGAAATCATCAGCATTCTCAAAGTAACTATGTCTCTTATGATAAGCTGTCATCCAAGTACAAGGCCTATCTGTCCATGTTCTCTACAGAAGTTGAGCCAAAGACCTTTGAGGAAGCAAGTAACGATAACAGGTGGATACATGCTATGCAACAAGAGGTACAAGCCTTGGAGGACAATGGAACCTGGGAGATAGTGGAATTGCCTAAAGGAAAGAATATTATAGGATGCAAGTGGGTGTTCAAAGTCAAGTATAAAGCTAATGGTGAGGTAGACAGATTCAAAGCCAGATTAGTAGCAAAGGAATACAGCCAGAAGGAAGGAGTTGACTATCAAGAAACATTTTCTCCAGTGGTAAAGATGACAACAGTGAGATCTATTATAGCACTAGCTGCCAGTCAGCATTGGAACATCTTCCAAATGGATGTTTTCAATGCTTTCCTACAAGGAGATTTGCTTGACGAGGTATATATGGAGCTGCCAAAGGGGTTTTACAGTGCAGAGAAAGATAGAAACCTTGTATGCAGACTGGTAAAGTCCCTATATGGACTTAAGCAAGCATCCAGGCAGTGGAATGCCAAGCTGACTGAG
This sequence comes from Solanum sejunctum, assembly GCA_025642045.1. Taxonomy (NCBI): domain Eukaryota; kingdom Viridiplantae; phylum Streptophyta; class Magnoliopsida; order Solanales; family Solanaceae; genus Solanum; species Solanum sejunctum. Next base: position 22,550,596 of record JAOTQJ010000096.1, on the reverse strand, counting down.
GCTCTATTGGGTTCAGGCTACTCCCAAAGTCACCTGGATTACTCCTTGTTCACAAAGAAGAAAGGTAATAGACTGGTGATAGTTCTGGTTTATGTGGATGATCTTTTGATCACAGGAAATGATGCTGCATTAATAGAGGATACCAAGTAGGTGATGCACCATCACTTCAAGATCAAGGATTTGGGTGAGCTCAGATACTTTCTAGGCATTGAATTCTTGAGATCTGATGCAGGTATTGTAATGAACCAGAGGAAATATGCTCTTGAACTGATAGCTGAAGCAGGGTTAGGGAATGCTAAGCCTAGCATGACACCATTGGAGTACAACCAAAGGCTCACTAATGTTGAGTTTGATCTAGAGCCTTTATTTGAGACATTCCAAAGTACCAAAGACTTGTTGGAAAGCTGCTCTATCTCACGATCACAAGACCAGATATAGCATTTGCAGTCCAACTGCTAAGTCAATTCATGCAGAAACCCAAGCTATCACATTGAAAGGTTGCCTTGAAGGTGGTTAAATACATCAAATTGGAACCTGGAAAGGGGTTACTGATGAGTTCTACTCAGCATCCACAGCTGACTGGCTACTGTGATGCAGATTGGGCTGCTTGCCCAAGCACAAGAAGATCAGTCATTGGTTTTGTTCTAAAGTTTGGTGATTCTCTCATCTCTTGAAAGTCCAAGAAGCAGCCCACAGTCTCCAGGAGCTACACAGAAGCAGAGTATAGGAGCTTGGCTGCATTAACAGCTGAAGTTGTTTGGGTAACAAATCTGTTCCAGGAATTAGGGGTGAAGTTGAGTGAACCAGCATTTATACATTGTGATAGCAAATCTGCTCTACAAATTGCTGCTAATGCAGTCTTCCATGAGCGCACCAAACACATAGAGATTGATTGTCACTTCATTCGAGAAAAGATCCGAAAGGGGCTCATCAAGACAAGTTATATTCATACCAAAGACCAGCAGGCAGACCTTCTCACCAAGGCCTTGAGAAGGACACAGCATGAATTCCTACAAGGCAAGCTTGGACTTTTGAACCTCTTCAATAAGTCCAGCTTGATGGGGAGTATTGAGATCAGTTGATATTGTTAGTACAGTTTGGAGTGAGTTAGTGAGTTAGTTAATTGGTTGAAGTTAGTTAGTTAGTTAGGGAGTTAATTAGTTATTGAGAATTAATCCCATAGAGTAGAGTATACACATTGTATTGTATAGACGTACATATACACATTCATACTTGTGCATACAAGTACATATACACTGTACAGTAAAGTGAATATATAAGCACTTCTACAGTGCTTTAAATCAGAACTTGAGGAATAAGAAAAAATTCCCAAATCCTTTCCTCTCAATCTTCCTTCAATCCTCTTCTCTTCTCTCAATCTTCTTCTCCAATCTACTGCATTTGTCCCCAATTGCATTTCTCTTCAGATATTATAGACATTAGATAACCCAGGGGAGTTTTGAAATCAAAATTATAAAGTGAAGAGAGAGTACGCGAAGATGGAACTACAGAATCTAAAGAAAGATGTGAGATTGGAGATAGCAAGATTGAATTCGACTTGTATAGAATGACGATTAGACCTGAGTAATAGTTCAACGGAAGGTCGTGGATCAAAATCAATGAAGCTCAAAATAGTAATATCAAAATTCAGGCATCTTGAAACTTTTGTGGTTCACCAGCATCAAAAAGATGTTGAGTGGATTGAGTACTAAAAAAAGTGTTTTAAAACAACTTAATACTGACCATATATCTTACATTGTAATAAAGAGATAAATATTCATACATGACCACTCAAGATGCAGTACTTTATATCCATAGAGTTCTCTTTACATTAATTAAAAGAGCAACCAAAGAAACCGGAAAGCATTTTTAAAAAAGTTAAAGAAAAAGATCAAAATGACGTATACTAACTTTAGTGTCTTGTTATTATCATCCAATACACGCTTTACCATTAATTACCTGAATGTGAAACCAACGAAAATAGAAATCTTCAAGTCCTAAGCAGATAGGTGCATATCCTAGCCAAACACGAAAATGCGATGAATCAAATAAGATCAGGGATAGACGTTATAGAGATAGAAATAATACAGCAGTATCTGAAGATTACCGGCGTGCTACCAATGGAAGATTTTTCTGAAAATTGGCCAAATGCAAAGAGCAAGCCATAGCTAAATCGAATCGGATTTCCGATCCCGATGAAACAATAGTTTGACCAAAGCCAATCCCTTCCCTCGCAAATAAATGTTTTTGTTCTATTTCAAGCTCTATAAGAATTTGAATCAAATACTACAGCTTTCTAAATAAGCCCCATCTCTGTGTGCTTTTCAAACATTCTATAGTTATTGACCGTGAAGCAGAAAATATGTCGTATGAAATTCGAGGAGGAAGAAATAATAGTGAAAAGGAAAACTTTTTTGAAGTTTTGAGATTAAGATTTGGAAGAGGCTTAGGGTAAAGATTGAGATAACTGACCTGAAATTGCAACAAATGAGAAGATGAGAGTAGTGTGTTCATGTTTTTCCACTGAAAATAGACTTCTTCATCACTATTGAAGACTCTGCTAGTTGGAGGCCAAAAAATAAACAATAGAACAATCTGGCAGTTCCTGGTTTGATTAAAAAAAATCAGTTATTCATAATTACCATTTTGCCCTTAATTGAAGTTGAATTTTCTAATATGCCATTGGTCGGCTCGCCTTTGGCTTTTTTATGTATATAGAGAGAGAGAGTGTGTGTGTGTTTTCAAAGAGCATGAGCATTGAGTTAAATGTTGTTTTGAGAAAAGAGATTTGACGGGATATACATGACTTTTGAAGCATATTTATTTTTATGAAAGAGCACATGATTTATAATTGAAAACATTGATGAATTGAGATGAAAAGGTCCATTGAGACTTGATGAGATGAAATTGAATTGATGAAAAGGTCCATTGAGACTTCATGAGATGAATTGAATTATTGATAGGTATGAGCACATGTTTTGAGAGAAGTATTAGTCCTGATTTGGATAAGAGTTGAACGAACTCAAGCCCCATAAACTATGTGGTCCATATAGGATAGTTGTGCCGTCAATTCGGGTGACTCTTGTCCCAAAAAATGACTTGATTTATGGATCCAATAATTTGAATTGTTCCTTACTCTGGTAAGGTATAGGACAATCGCGTCAAAAATAAGGCAAAGCATTTTCCCTTGCATGTCAAAAGTGCGAGGATTTTTACACTTGCATGTCATATTGAGTTGGATTGTGCTTGTTGTTGTCATTGAGTTTTCCCTTGAGCTTTATTCTACTCATCCATATTACATTACATTTCACGCACTGATGTCGCTCAGCGATGCATCATTTTATGATGTAGATACAAGTTTTAGGCAAGCACTTCGTTAAAGATCTATCCAATTTCAGATAGTGGTAAGAACTCCTTACTTTTGGAGGAACCTTTTTATTTCAGCTTATTTCTTTTTATTGTCTTGAGGTACCCTTGGACATGTCTTGACACCATCCTATGAGTTGATAGAGACTTCATAAATTGAGTCAGATAAAGTAAAGTGGAGTCTGTCCTACTTTCAGAATTAGTTTTGGAAAACTATATTTATTAATTTGAATTTAAACATTGAGTTATTTTAATAAGAGATATCTTTATAATTATTTTATATAATGGTTTAAAATCCCACTTAAGTACTTTCTTTTGTTTTATTAAGTCTTCGCTAATTGAATAAGTAAATTGAGCCAAGTGGTTCACCTTGAGTCAACAATGGTTTCTGAATGCCTGTCACGCCTACGATAACCTCTCTGAGCGTGATAAGCTTGGTATCAAAGCACAGAGTTCAAGTGTCCTATGAAGTCTATAAACTTGTGTCCAGTAGAGTCTTTATTAATGGTGTGAAGAGGCTATTCTAAATCGTACAATAAAGCAGTTCCCTAAGAAACTCATTCAGATTCGTGCATTGCACAAATTCGTTTAACTACCCTTTATACTCAAGGTGGTTGTAATAGTAAAGCCTAAATCATTATCGATGAGTTATTGTTAGATGAAGTATCTAAAAGTTAAAAAGACTACACTAGGCTTGAGAGGAGCCGACTAATGTGCTGAGTTGATTGATTCGAAAGAACGTACTCTTATTTATGTGAATCGTGTGTTTGACTTAGATCCAGATGTACCCAGGCTCTTTTGTTCAAAACTTGCTTCTGATGTTATTCGTGAGAGGGAAAGTTATAACTCAAAAAGTTTAATGTTACCACTTAAGGAAGTGTGATTTGACGTCTTGTAATCCATAAGTAGAATTGAGTTATCCTAGAGCAAGAAGGATGACAATGGAAAAGAAAAGAAAAAATAATGAGAGTGATGGTTAATTGAGGCTTGTAACTATAGTTTCGTATCTATTAGGTAAATAATGGGGGTGATGAGTCCATTGCTATAAGTTTTAACAAAAGCATAGTAAGTACCATCTAATTTTTCTGATGAGGTATAGAGAAAGAGTTATTGATAAGATATGTTGGAGTGTGCTCAATCTACAAAGAGGTTTATGTTGATGTATTATAGTATTCGTACTAGTGAGGAAGAAGTATAGATATTAAATTGGGGAACAGAGTACTTTCAAGGTAATAGATCTAAAACTAGGCTTATGTTTTTTGAAGAGACATCCCCATAAGAATTATAGAGTTATGAGCTTAGCCAATTAAAGAGGTATAATGAGTGGATGAGTAGCACTTGAGTTGCAAAGAGGGGATAGGTTGATCGATTACTCGCTGTGAGTTTTTAGTAGGCCCATGTTCTTGATTTTTTAACTAGTAGTTATAAGTTGGTATGATATGAGAGAAGTGTGTGATGCAAATGTTAACACTAGACCTTAAGTTTGAACTTTGAGGAGTAGTGTGAAAAAGAAGGTAACATTATGACACTGATAGTCTTAGTTGGAAATTTGCTCTAGGAGGCTTGCCATAGTGTATGTTTGAGATTAAGATGTTGACTTACAAGGAATGTTGATGATAGTAATTGAGTTATGATTGACAGGAGAGAGTGAGTATTTCTTAATTGTGATATTGGAGTACAGTTTCTATGTTTGAGTTGTTGTTCCTCTTGAGTCTCCTAGTACTTGAATATACGATTCTTTGATGGTATTCATGCCCGATCATGTCAGGATTAAGTTGATGCTTATCCTTAAGTTTTGAAGTGTTCGACTGTTCGAGTATAAATTGATTTGTTGATCTTATTCGTGCCTTGAGAACACACCAATTCACCCATCATTTGTGGACGAATGATCCCAAGGTGGCATATTGTAACACCCACAATTCTATTCATAGGATCTGAATTTTTTTCCTCGTAAGTATATAAGATTGAACTTAGTGATGACTTACATATACCCATATTTGAAGTCTCATTCATATATGTTTAAAGTGTATTAGAAGTGAATTAGGTTCATAAGAGACTTCTAGTACTTAGTCAAGTTCAAAACTTTCCTATCGATTGAGTTTCTAACGTTAGATTATATAAGATAAATGACTATAACTCTCCACATATAATAAATTAAGTTGCCTATAACTTATCAAATCAAAGATCTTTGAATTATCTTTCCAGTGCCATCAATTTTGATTCTTGGTGTTCAGAGTAAAAAGTTATGATTGTTTTACTATAGATTGCCAGTGCAGAATGTAACGGCGACCCTGACTTATGGGCCATGGTTTGAGTGATAACCCATCTTGTTAATGCGTGGAATAACTTTGCAAATCCATTTTTAAGTCTTAAACTGGACAGGCCCAACTACGGCGGATCCGAAGGCCTCGAAATTCACCAAAACTTTTACAGATGGGTTTCTACGGACAATAAAAGCTTCCACGAGCCATAAATTGATCTATGGATGACCTGGGCAGCATTTTCAAAAGGATCATTTTAGTATTTTCTCACCTTTTCCAAGCCTAAACTTGACGATTTTACATCTATTTAAGCTCCTAAACTTCACATTTCAACCTATTTACGCTCAAAACATAATTCAAGACTTTGAACAAGGTTCCAAGAGGAGAAAAGTTAGGGTTTTAAGAGAATCTAGTGCATTCTTCAAAGTTCTCAAAAATCTAAAACTCTTAGATATATAAGACTAACATAACATAAGATTGAGTTCGTCCACGCACCCCACGTCTAAGTTTTTATTTTTTTATGAGTATTGAATTAAGTAAAGACCTAGTTTTCAAATTCCAACTGAGTCAATTGTTCTTTTATTGAGTTCTATATAATTATGTCATGAAGTTATTATTATTTTCTTGTTGGAATTATTATTCGTGATTACCTTCCGATGAACCATAGTTGAGTTAATGATCATGGCTTTCCCATGCATTATTTGATATTGAGATTCATGATTCTTCATCCATTAAACAAAGTATTGTTCTAGATCAAGGTTATATATGTTTTTTAGCAAAGTTTTTAAAGAGCATGAGCATTGATTTTAAAGGAGTTTGAATATTGAGTTAAATGTTATTTTGAGAAAAGAGATTTGACGTGATAAGCATGAATTTTGAAGTATATTTATTTTTATGATAGGACATATGATTTGTAATTGAAAGTATTGATTGTAACGCCCCGTTAAGTCATTTTGAGATATGGGATTTCGTATATTATAAAATATTTATCTCGTGAAATTTAATGGGGCATTT
>JAOTQJ010000096.1:22512777-22527170 GCA_025642045.1 Solanum sejunctum | reverse complement strand
TACTTAACTGCTACTTCACAATTGAAAGAAGTGCAGACAATTTAAAAAGTTATTTTATATTATTTCATCGTACCACAATTTAAATAGTGAATCTTTGACTCCATCCAAAATTGATGAAAATTTGTGTTTACTAGCAACTTTTTAAAATATTTCTTCTAGAACAAACAATAATTAAAACAAACAACGCGTCTCTGGTAGGTTTTTCAATTGCGTGCCATATAGATGAGGGAAATTCATTTTCATGCCAACTCATTAGTCATCACTTATCTCATTATTCAATGGTCTACTGAATTCCATTGGCTGCCATTGCTTGGGGCACAAAAAAATGGATTTCCATTAGCTCATCCATCCACTACTGATCAGTCAACTGATTATATTTTATTTTTAATATTAATTACTTATTTTTCAGATTATTTTACAAATTAATATGAATAGTATTATAAAATAAAACACTTAAAAAGTCATTAGCCATACTTTGACTCAAGAGATGGTTCCAAGTTTGATTGAAAATCTAGAACCTTTTCTTATTATAATTTATGATTGTGATATTCAGATCAATTTACTACATATATCTCTATACATTATACGAGTGTATCTCTCATCAATATGTGTGAGAGAGAGAGTAATTTTTATCCACAAATTTCAAATCATATGTCAACTGCAAATTTTGATTTGCCAAGAAAGTGCCCTTTTCCTAAATTTTTCCCTTTTTTAAAAATTTAAATTGTACACATTGATTGTATCAAAATAAATAAATACAATCATGGCACTTTTAATACAATTCTATTCACGTATTTATGGAAGCTTGGGATAATTTTGTTTTTAAAAAAAGGAGGATACAATTAGTGGAATGTCATTACTAATTTTTTTTATTTTTTTTTTCAAAAAGTATTTAACCAAACGAATATGAAAAATAATAAAAAAAGAGAATAACATCAACACATGTATTCCTATTTTCACAAGGAAAGAAAAAAGAGGAAAAAAGTGGCGCCGGAAAATGAGATGTGAAAAGGTATCAAAGTCACCATGCTTTCAATACGACACCGTCGTTCGCCATTTAGTTGGTTCTACGTTCATGGACATCAATATTTTTATTTTTTTATTTTACATCATACTTGATTTTTGCACTATACAACAATATATTAAAATTAAATTACAAAATGGAGGTGAAAATATAGTATTAATCAACTAATAACAATATTACATATTAATTGAATTATTATTGAACTTTAATGTAACATGCAAAATTCTTAGATAAACTTGTCTACTTAACAAATTAATTCTTTTAACTAGTTTTTAGAACAAATAAATTTTTTTTAAAAATGCATCTCTGGTGAGATTCAATCATGTTACCTGTCAAAGAGATGAGAGTTCACTTTCTTAAGTCAAAAGTCAATTTATTGATGTTTACTCATCTCATTATTCAAAGATCCTTGGCCACAAAGAGGTGAGTCAAACAAATCAGAAACTCTTTGTCGTTTTCCTTTCTCTTAAAGGGAGACCGTTTACCTGTATCAAGTCTATATTTATCGAACACTATAATGTCTTCGGCCCAGGTACCATACATTGACTCAAGGGATGGTACCATCTTTCATTGGTACATCTAGAACCTTTTATTATTATTATAATCGTGATGTTCAGATTAACTTACACGTGTCTCGATTAATTTCATAAGATATGTTGCCTTTCACCAATACAAGTATCAAGTATAATTATGCCTATAGAGATCAAACAATATGTCAAAACTAGAATTTGATTTGCCAAAAAAGTGTTCTTTCCCTTAACACTGTGCACCGTTTTCTCTTTTGAGTTTAAGTTGTATGTACTCACTGAGTCAAAAATAACTACAAAATCATGTCATTTGAAAATAATTATATCAATTATCTAAGATATATAATTTATTGACGACTCGATAAAAATAATATCTAATCTAATAATGTATAAAAGAATTTGTATCATACATTCTATCCTCCTCAAATCTTACTCGTAGAATTCCATCCGGATTCCAATGGGTATGTACTTGTTGGTGGTGTGAATGACTTTAAGCCCCTTTTTTCAAACAAGTTGTACCCAACACAGGAATAGTGAACTTACTATAAATGGCAGAATCAAATGTCACTTAGTAGCATCCCCTTTTTCACATATTACCCAACTTTCCAAATGGAGCTTCAAGCAACTTTTGTTCATTCAAGCTCTCTTTTTTTCCTGTCATTCTATGCTATTCTCTTCATGTTCCTATACATATCTTTTCTAGAGTGTACTTCAGCAAGCATGCTTGGGAATCAGACAGACAAACTTGCATTACTTGATCTTAAGTCCCAAATAACTGAAGATCCACAAGGACTCATGAATTTTTGGAATGACACTCTCAGTGTCTGCCAATGGCCTGGTGTTACATGTGGCCATAAACATCAAAGGGTCATTTCTTTAGATCTCAAAGGCCATAGATTGGCTGGAACTGTATCACCTAGCATTGGCAATCTTTCGTTTCTTCGAATTCTTGACATCTCGGATAACTCTTTTCATGGTGTAATCCCTTCACAACTTGGCCAATTGATCAGACTGCAAACCATGAACTTAAGCTTCAACTTCTTTGGAGGTGAAATCCCATTTACCCTGTCTCGTTGTGTTAACGTTGTTAACCTTATCCTAGACCATAATATCCTTGAAGGACACATTCCTACTGAACTTGGTTCATTGACAAAGCTAGAAATGTTATACCTCAAGAACAACAATCTCACAGGAAATGTTCCAAATTCTATTGGAAATCTTACATCTCTGAAAGAGCTCTACATTTCCTACAATGAATTGGAAGGTGAATTACCTGAAACAATGGCCAATATGAGAAGCTTGATCGAGTTAGGTGTGTCAATGAACTCTCTTTCTGGAGAGTTTCCCCCTGCACTCTACAATCTTTCATCCCTTAAACTTTTAAGCTTGTCATTTAACAAGTTCAGAGGCAGTCTTAGACCAGATATTGGTCTCGCCTTCCCAAATCTTCAGAGACTGTATTTGGCCAGCAATTACTTCACTGGTTCAATACCAGCTTCATTGTCCAATTGTTCAGATCTTCTGCGGCTTGATATTCCTATAAACAATTTCACAGGAAATATACCGTTGAGTTTTGGAAACCTCAAGAATCTGTTATGGCTTAATGTTCTCGAGAACCAGCTTGGAAGTGGTGCACCTGATGATCTGGATTTCATAGATTCTTTAACCAATTGCAGAAAGCTTGAGTTCCTGGACATTGCAGACAATAAATTTGGAGGTATGTTGCCTTACTCAATAACTAATCTCTCGACAACGTTGACAAAGCTACTAATTGGGGACAACAGGATAAGTGGAACCATACCTCGAGAGTTATCCAACCTTGTCAACTTGGATACGCTCAGCATCAAAGGAACTCTTATCAATGGTAGCATTCCTGATTCTATTGGAATGTTATCGAACTTGAAAAGTCTGCACATGGAATCCAATCAATTGACAGGAAATATCCCCTCGTCCTTGGGAAACATAAGAGGATTGCTGTACATTTACTTGCATGACAATAGCTTGGAAGGAACCATACCTTCAGGTTTAGGAAATTGTACATCTCTCCAAACCTTAGATATTTCTCAGAATAAAATCAGCGGTAGTATACCCAAACAAGTCGTTGCACTCTCCTCCCTTTCGGTACTCCTTAATATGTCTTACAATTCTTTGAGTGGTCCCTTGCCTGTTGAAATAGGTAACCTGACCAATCTTGCTGCGTTTGACATATCGAACAACAAACTCTCTGGTAAAATTCCACACTCCCTGGAGAGTTGTTCATCCCTTGAAATACTCTACCTGCAAGGAAACTTCTTTGAAGGAAATATTCCTCCTCTGGATAATTTGAAGAACATTCAGTATCTTGATCTTTCGCGTAATAACCTGTCAGGCAACATCCCTAGGAGTATCACTAAGCATGTTTCTTTACAGAACCTCAACTTGTCATTTAACCACCTTGATGGAGAGGTGCCAGTTCAAGGCGTTTTTGCTGATGCAAGTAGAATTCAAGTGATGGGAAATATAAATCTTTGTGGGGGAATCGAAGAGCTGCATTTGCATCCATGTGTCAAGCATGCAAATAAAAGATCCAAGAAGCACATTTTCCTCATTTTGGTTTTGACACTGGGTACTACTGCTGCATGTTTAACTTTGTTGCTGCTAATTTTATATTGCTGCATGAAAAAGGTGAAGGATAGGCCTAGCTCAGCATCTTCACTCTGGGAAGGATACACCAAAGTTTCCTATGAAGATCTCTTAAACGCAACGAACGGGTTCTCTTCCAATAACTTGATAGGATCTGGAAATTTTGGCTCAGTTTACAGAGGAAATCTTTCTCCAGAAGGAACAATTATTGCAGTAAAGGTACTAAAACTTGAAAAAAGAGGTGCTTCAAAAAGCTTTTTGGCTGAATGTGAAGCTTTGAGGAACGTAAGGCATCGGAACCTGGTGAAGATCTCAACTGTTTGCTCAAGTGTTGATTTTGATGGCAATGAATTCAAAGCTCTAGTTTATCCATTTATGGAAAACGGGAGCCTAGATGAGTGGTTGCACCCGAAGGAGGGACAGATGCTGCAGAAGAGATTGAGTATCTTACACAGATTAAACATCACAATAGATGTGGCTTCAGCATTGCATTATCTTCATAGTCAATGCCACACACCTATAGTTCACTGTGATCTTAAGCCAAGCAATGTTCTACTGGACAATGATCTGACTGCTCATGTTAGCGACTTTGGTTTGGCAAAGTTCCTGTCTGACTCGCATCAAAACGCTGATGTAAATCAGTTCAGCTCAATTGGGATTAAAGGGACAGTAGGTTATGCTGCTCCAGGTAAATATTTCGTGGAATCTTAGTCTAAATACTGTCTGATGTCTGAACCCCATTTTCTCCTCCATTAGACCGTAGCATATTAACAATTTAATTCTGTAATTCATATTTCTTTGAGCGACTCCAGATGCTCCTTGTCCTAAGCCCCAGGAATCTGTTACCTTTGCAGATCTCTACCTACTGATTTTATGCTATTGATACTTACAACCAGAGGAAGATGCAGCCTTAGTTCAATGGATTCAACTGAATCTAGTATTTTCAACACAGAATATGGATATATAAGTGAAAAACTAGTTAAACTTCACCAAATATTATGTTTTGAATCCATAATTTTATAAGTACATACAGTTCAATTCTTACAATCTTAGCCGTGGAATCCATCAAGTTTAAATCCTGGATGTCTCTTCTCTCAGATAATTCCTGACTAGTCATGGTTTCTCTAAGGACCTAAATAAGAGGTTTCAGCTTTTGGGGGTATTTAACATAACTAGTAATTCTCCATTGGAAAATAGATACAAGTGATCTGTGTTGCTTAGGCATTTTTTGACAAATGCTTAGGATCTCTAATATTACTATGAAACACCTTCTCTGATGCATCAAATTTTTCAGAATATGGCATGGGTGGTCGGGTATCAAGTCAAGGAGATATCTATAGCTTTGGGGTTCTTCTATTGGAGATTTTCACTGGACGAAGACCAACTAGTGAACTATTTGAGGACAATGAAACTCTTCACAATTTTGTTAAGTGTGCATTGCCTGGTCAAGTGATGGATGTTGTGGATCAATCTGCTTTGTACGAGACAGAGGCAGGGAATCTTATGGATATACTCAGCTGCAGAAGTAACTTCACAGATGAATTTGTTGAATGCTTGGTTTCTATTCTTACTGTTGGAGTTGCTTGTTCAGAGGAAACTCCACAAGCCAGAATAAGCATTGATCGAGTTATTTTGGATCTTATTTCCATCAGAGACAAATTGAGCAGAATTTTAGTTCATTCAGAGAAAGTGAAGATCTCGAGAAAAGGTGAATCATGATGTAGTTAATGTTTGTAACTGGACTTATTTCACCTCCTCTTCCACGTGAATAGAGATCTGTCCAGGTTTAAGACACAATTGACCTACGCTAATAGCTTTGCCTTCATTGGTACTTTTCTTTTCTTGTTTCTCTGTGTCAACATGAATGTTATGTTACTCAGAAAAGTTAACAATTACCCATGTTTGACCCCTTTTTGAAGTTGACCAAGTGAAAGAAATAATAACCTTAGTGGCTTTATATTATAGTTTCTATCTTGGTGTATGTAGTCTACATCATGTTTCATTTACATGCTAATTAACAACATATCAGCAATCATCAGCACGTCCTATCTGATGTATTAGTGCCATAGGGAGGCAAAAATTAAAAAGTAACATCCTCTCTCTATAGCACTATGAAGTGAATTTTAACACTCACCAGTAGTCCTTACATGAGCAATTCCCCTCTTTAAAATGATGGAAGCGGTAGCGATCCCTCAATATTATTTCTCGATCATAAAGCTTGGAGAGAAGCTTGGCAACAGCGTGGCAGTCCGCACAAACACGTAAATTCTTCACAATACGAATTGGTTGAGAAGGAGCCACACTGATAAGTCCAAATGCCATTGCTAGCTTTTCACTGTGAAGATTTAGCGCTTGCTCCTGCATATCTTCTTCTTCAACAAATTGCAGTATCTGGGACTTGTTGGAAACATAGCCTACATTCTTCAGTCTAGCTGCAATCTCATCCAATTTCGCATAGATTTTCTGCGACTGAGGGTGAGAATTATCCCCTACTAGAAACTCATGAACAATACTGTGTACTTCAATTGAGCTACAGCCTGGTTCTTTCTTCAATCCACATTCTCTCATACGCTTCCTTACGATGGAAACCTCGTCCCATTTCCCTGATTTCGCATAAATATTGGATAAAAGTACGTACGCACCATGATTTTCTGGTTCCAACTCAAGTAAACGGTTACAAGCTTGTCCAGCTAGTTCAAGATTGCCATGTACTCTACACGCCCCAAGCAGAGCACCCCAAACTGATGGACCAGGGGTTACTGGCATATTATTTATCAGTTCTACAGCTTCTTCCAGTTCACCTGCACGGCCAAGTATATCAACTAAGCAAGCGTAATGTTTCATCCCCGGGAGAATCCCATAAACATTCTCCATTTGGTTAAAGATTGCCCGCCCCTCCTTCACCAACCCTGAGTGGCTGCAAGCACATAATACGTTTATGAGTGTAACGGAATTAGGCTTGACCTTGTGTTCTTGCATTTGCAAGAACAAACTTATCGCTTCCTTGCCACGCCCATGCATTGCTAAGCCAGCAACCATAGCACTCCATACAAACACATCTTTGACGTTGACAGAATCGAATATCTCAAGTGCTTTTTCCACATCCCCGCACTTGGAATACATGTCGATTAATGCAGTAACGAGGTGACAATTTAACTTTATTCCTTGTTTGTTTATGTAAACATGGATCCACCCGCCTAAATCAATTGCACCCAACTGAGCACACGCAGATAGTGCACAGACAAGTGTTATCTCATCAGGTTCTGCCTTCTTGATGAGCTGCAACTCATTGAAAACAGACAAAGCCTCCTTCGGTTTTCCACTCTGCTCATAAGCTGAGATAAGAGCATTCCATGCAGCAATATCTTGGGTAGGCATAGTATTTAGAATACTTCTTGCTGCATTAAAATTTCCCGCCCTTGCATATCCAACAAGCATAGTTGTCCAAGAAACAATATCCTTCTCCCCCATCTTGCCAAACAATCTCTCAGCATCCTCGATGCTCCCACATTTCATATACATATCCAGAATCGCATTATTTAAAATTAAGCCCTCCCTAATCCCATTCCTCTTGATAAAAGCGTGCACCCATCTACCAAATTCTAAATCCAACTTCTTACTACAAGCAGACAATACCGCCATCGTTGTCACATCATTAGGCTTCACTTTTTCCTCCCCCATCCTATGAAACATCTTCAACGCCTCATCTGCATAACCCCCTTCAGCAAAACCCAATATCATTGTATTCCAAGAAACAACATCCTTTGTCTGCATATTCTCAAAAACCGAGTATGCCGCATCCAAACATCCACATACAGCATAAAAGTGAATCAAAGAATTAAGAACAAAGATATCAAGACCAACCCTCCCTTTAACTACCATCCCATGAAGTCCCCTCCCGAATCCGAAAGCTTGAATCTTGGCAGAAGCTTTGAACACAAATGGGTAAGTAAATTTACTAGGAAACTCACGACCCTCGCAAAGCATGTTAACAAATATCAAGATACTTTGAATAGGGTCTTCACTAGAAGAATAGGCACGAATAAGTGCGTTCCAAGAGAAGAGATTTGATTGAGGAATTTGATCAAACACTTTGTGGGCATAATCAAGACTTGAGAAATGCGATAAAGCAGAAGCTTCAATGAGTTTACTAGCTGAAAATGGGTCGAAGAAAAGCCCAATACGAAGCATATGAGCATGAATTTGTTTGAGCTGATTGATGCTGTGGCATTTATCGATGAGTAAGACTAGTGGGTGATTTTCGAAATACCGGTCGTTGATGACAGTTTTGGAAAGCGGGTTCGGTTTCGGAAAGTGTTGATGACGTGGAAGAGGAAGAACCTGGGTGTATGGAGTCGCCATAATCTCCTCGTCTCCTTTTTGGACCTTAAAATGAAAATTCTACTTCCTTCCTTAATCTAATACGAGTATATACTTACTCATTTTTAATTTGGTTTGTCCGACTTAACTCCAAGTTTAATTATGATATCAAATTAAAAAATGTATAATTATCTAGAATATGCTTAAATATATCATATAGATAATTAAAATTAAAGAATTGTCAAATAAAAAAATATTCATTTTGAAATTAAGCTTAAGAAAAGGATGAACAAACATAAATGGGTAGATTACGTGAAAATACAAGATATTATGATCCTTTTTATTAGATAATTAATTTGTACACCTTTACTCATCACATTTTGCTTCTTAAGAATTAAACTGTATAAATTTTGATCAATATTATATTATTTTATTATATTTATATGAACATCACATTTTTAAAAATTTGTCAAATTAACTCCAGTGAAGGAAATATGACAAGTGAACTTGAAGGGAGGCTACTTACAAATTCGAATTGTAGTCTCACTAACGTAGCCTAATTAATCCTTTTTACTCTTCATGAATTGTGGAAAAAAGAAATGGAGAGATTGTATTATAATTAAACTTCTATTTCTTAAGATCATCAACGTCTACGATTTGAAGATATTCTTGTACGAAGCTACTGCTCTCGTGTTGTGGAAAACTCGTTTGCCGAGAAGTTCTTATTTTCTGTCATAGAATATTTATTTATCCACTTACAAATGTTTTGGGCCTTTGGGCTCTAATTTTTTCCCCTAAATCACAGTGTTATTCTGATACTCATTTGCCAGGGAGATAACTTTGTAAAAATAATAACATATCTAGTAAAATTTCACAAGTGGAGTTTAGAAAGGGTAAAATATATACAGATGTTATCACTATCTCATAGAAATAGGGAGGCAGAGACAACTTTGCGAAAGAAGGAAGAAAATTAAAAATTTGGAAAAATTAAAAGGAATAAAATAAAAATAGCAACTATAAGATTGCACTACGTCATCAATCAATATAACGCTGCAAGACAGCCTCGAAAATTTGAAAAAATGTACAAAACATGACGGGAAAAATGGGAGAACTATAACCAATTTGGCCGAGTATTGTCTCCCTCCTTTGCTAATCAATCAACAAACTGACATGCTAATGCACACAAGGAAACAATTTCGGAGAGTGAATACACACTAACATTTTAAACCTTGTCAACTTGGATGTTTTAAAACAGGTAAGAACTCCTTGGCGGAGCTGCATTTCAGCTACAATTTAAGGCTTCAGTTGGCAACTTCTGCTTCAGCTAGCTTGTAACCAAATCTTGTAGATGCAGCAGAACTGCAGTTGGAGACATGCACTGCCCAAATACTAAGAAGGTGAGGAGCAGAATGCTGTCGGGTAGATATCCATTTTCTACCTCTGGCTCTCACTTTGGTTTATCTTTTGCTGCATTGAGCTAGGAAGGTGAAGAGGAGGAAAAAGAAACACATCTTTAGGCAATATACTAACCAGTGGCCTTTCTCCAGAAAATGTGATCAGTTCAGGTCATATTGGATTTGTATACTGAGGTACTCTCTCAATCCAGATGAAACATTTGTTGCATTTGAGGTACAAACACTGGCAGTACAGAGGTTCCCAAAGTATTATGGCTGAATGTCAAGCTGTAAAGACTGTCTCAAACTGCTATCTTCTCAAGGTATGAACTGCTTGCTCAACTACAAATTTTGAGCGCAAGGATTTCATGCCAACAGCTAGGACAGTTAATTGCACCTACACGAGGGTTAAGTCAATCAATTATCTGTGTGTCAATCCCAAACTAGTTGAGATCCGCAATATTAACCCTTCATACATCTTCTATATCCTCCTCTTAAAAGAATGTAAACAACTACAATCATAGCCACGTAGTGACTTCCTTTTTCAGTGGACGATCATAAAACACTTGACACTCAGTTTAGAAAAAAATATGGAAGAAAATCAACGCACGCCAACTTGAAGAGGACTATTAGCACATGTCAACAGCTGACATCAGCAGTGACCTGACACCGATTCCAAATCGAGTTTTCTATAGTCAATAGTTAGCTCTTTTTTTTTTTGAATGATGGTTAGGAATAAGTGTAGGGTCGCTCTGACCCTCTTTGGTTGAAGAACTGTTCACTAATGAATAAATGCTTTATGTGTTGTTGATACTAGGTCGCTCAAAAGGAAACAATGTTTGCCTCCTCTTCCACTGGCCCTCGTCATTATGTCAAGAATGGTGGAAGAGCTGGTACAAAAATTTCAAATTGACGAGGTACTCACATCAAAAGGGCCATAGATGAGGCCGCTCTCCAAAGAAACTTTCCCCTCATCCACCAGACGATACATGCTAAGGGTGGTCACAGCCGTTCCAGTAAATATTGATTTTGTATGCCAACTTGCTCTATTACAGTCCAGGGCATTACCAACACATGGTGACAGTGAGGGACATTTATCTTGGGTGAACAAGACATCCTTGTGTTCATTCCCACCACCCAATTGAGTCATTGAATGAGTTCATCGAACGTCCAAACTACAAAGCTATGAAGGACCTTCTCTGTGGCCCAAGCTCTTCACATCAGTGGGCAAATGACAAACATCACAACAAGTGTCAGGCCACTGCCGATGTCGGCGGGTGACATGTGTTAATAGTTGTCTTCAAGATCTTACGTGAATTTCTTCCAAAATTTTTAATCTAAATGAGTGCCTAAATGTATTATGCTCATCGAGGGGTGAATTGCTACTCAAGAACCACACCCCCTATTCTCTCTGCTCATTCACTCAACTTCTACCCTCAATTTTACATAGTTCTTGAAGTCACATATAGCAATGGCTACTGCTCTCCTTTTCTTGATTTTGGCAATTTTGCCACTAGCGTTATCAGCTCTCTCCGTTCTGTCTAGAATTAAGGCTTATTGTGAGTGTGAGATTTGTAAATGGTATTTAAATCTAGCTGGCCTTTAAAATTCAAGAATCTTTGTGATTGGTACTCCCATCTACTGAAAAGATCACGAAGGAATTTTTTCGACAGGGACATTGCTTTGGAAGAACCTCTCAAGATCAGAATCAGATAAATATTTGAGTTAGTTCAATTCTACTGATATTAAGGGAACCATAGGACATATAGCTGGTACACACTATATGTCAATTCCACTCTACTGATATTTAGGTATTCATAGGACATGCAGCTCCAGGTACACTGGGATAGATCCATGAGAAATCTGATTCGATTTTATTAGATATGGTATAGATCAAAATGGGACGCCAAAAGAATTGACTGCTGAGCCGTATGAGGTAAGAAATTCTCAAGTACGGTTCTAAGGGAAGGAATTGAACTATCTATTCTGGCCGGAGAGAACAGGCAATTCAACAGGGAGATTTTGAAATTGCAGAGGCTTGATTTGATCAAGCCGCTGAGTATTGGAAACAAGCTATAGCGCTTACTCCCGGTAATTATATTGAAGCGCATAATTGGTTGAAGATCACGAGAATGAAAATATAACGTGAGAAAAAGAGCTCAATGTTTTTTTCTTTGTTTAGATCTTAGCCTCCAAATCAAAGTGAAAATTTTCCAAATCTCCAGAGCATAAATAGGTCTGATGCACCAAAGCAAGGGAACGTTTCTGCCACATATCATTTTACTGGGTTTGTTCACAAGAAAGAGACCAGCTGTTGAACCATTTCAAGATGATTTAATACTCAAGATGGCAGTACCTGATGTGACACATACAAGCTACCTGACTAAATCCAGGGACGGAATTTTCTGGTCCAAACGGAATAGACTTTACTAGAATTGAACGTCTTCCATTTATGCCATGACTTTCAGGAATAAAATGAATTTTTCATATGTAGAGTAAGGAATACCAGCTATAAGACAAATGTTTCTTGGTACTAGAAGAAACTATAACAGGGTGAAGACTGAAGAGAGAACAGAGCCTGAAATAAATTATTTGGAACTTTTGCTTCAAACAAAAGTAACTGATGTATCTCTTTGCTCGTCGTTTTCTTATCATCTTTTTCTTCCTTTTTAATGCAGTGTCTGCAAGTTGCCCTTCTCCAGTGACAGGTATAGTTTATGTAGACCACGTTTACACACTTCAAAAGGATAACTTAGAAATAGAAGCCACTAGACACAAAGGTACTGTTCACTTACGAGAGAAATTAACTCCCTATCAGAAACCGAAAGGACACACTGACAAAGAAAATGAAGTAATGACATTCAAACTCTTATATCTGCCTAATGAAAAAGAAAAAGTTAGACTGATCAATTCTGCATAGTCCAACACACCAGAGCACCTTATCTCACAGTTCTCCCTACAAACGAAATGAAAATATTTCCTAATGGCACTTGATCCAATTGTGACAAGGAACCCTACGAATCAAAATCAATCAATCAATCAACTACACCTCAACCTCAAACATAGTAGGGATTGGCTCTATAAACCATTTACATCTATTTACGCTCTATTCAAGTTCATTATATCCAAATAATGAATGAGAATAAATATCATTTAGTTAAATATCAAGTGATTAAACCAAACTTTTCATTGAAGACAAACTCATACAACCAACTGAAAGTTTCATATGAACCAGCAGTTACTACAGAGTGCAGAATACAACACGAAAAGAGAAACGGAATAAGAGTAGGAACAGTTACAAGACATGCACCTCACATATAACTACGGCCTGCTATCATAATCAACAACTTCAGAATCGGTGACAGACCGCGAGTGCTGAACAATTGATCGACCAATTGAATTAATCCACTCCTCTTTCTCCTTCTCAGAATCGGCGATGAAATACATAGTGTCACGACTTGTGGAGAGCTCAAAAGCGAAAGGCTTATTGATTACATCTTCAGCTCCTTTAACAGTGAGGCATTCGGCAACAGAGACCACTCCACGCGGAACGGCGGCGGGTGTGACGGACGAAGCGTCTTTGAACCAGAGAAGTTTGCCTTGTTTGAGAATGAACCATCGACGGCGCCAGGTCTTGATATACTCGCCTTGCTTTGTGAGCCACCCGGTTCGCTCAGGGTTTGACCAGAATTCGATTTCTTCGTAGTCTGAGGGGTTAGGGTTGGCGCCGGTCACTGATCGCCATAGACTCTCCATTTTAGATGGCCCTTGGGCTTGGAATTGGCCGGAGTTTTGTGATTGATATGTTTATTTATCGCCGGCGGAACGACGGAGTTGAGATCGCTGTGCTTCGCTGTCAGTGGTAATAGATTTTTTCTTCAATTAATTTCGCGAATCTCTTACTAATATAGTAATGCAATAAATTTCAATTTGTGTGACTAAATTTTAATTAATATTAAAATATATTATTTTTATTAATTTTAATAATAGAAGATTTATAGAATTTAGCTTCAAAATATATAAATTTAATTTTAAATATAAAATTAATTTAATTTAATATTTTTAAAAACTACTTAAATTGATTCTCAAAAAATATAAAATGTTAAATAGTTTGAGATGGAAGAAGGGAATCACTTATAATTTTGTCATAAAAATATACTCCATATTTTTTGTCATAAAATTTTGTGAATTAATCTCTCTCCAAAATTGCTAGCGTTATTTCCATTTTGTCAGTCTCAAAATGATCAACACTTTCCTTTTATTTCCAAATCATTATGGTATAATTTTTTAATTTCACTTCACTATTAATGAAATATTTTCTTCATCTTAAATTAATTTAATTTTTAATTTTTTTTAATATTTAAAATAATTAAATAAAATAAATATTTAAATTTTTTATTTATTTATTAAAAGTTTTTATTTTTTAAAATATAAATTACTTTATGTATTTATCATTTTATGAAGAATAATAATAAAAATATTATTTAAATTTTATTTTAAATACTT
>JAOTQJ010000096.1:22486124-22512677 GCA_025642045.1 Solanum sejunctum | reverse complement strand
AATTTAATACATTAATAAATTTTATTATTTTATTTTTTATTTATATCAATATATATTAAATAAATTTTAAAAAATATTAATACACTAATTAATGACAGAATAAAATAAAAAAATATAAAATAATATTTATAGAAAGATATTTATATAATATAAAACATAATTAGTTCAATGTAGAACGAATATGTCTACTTATTTAATTTTACCTAAATTTAAATATTTTCTTGTGCGTGCTCCAATCCCAGGCTAGAGAATATAAATGTAAGTTAAAAGGCATGTATTATTCCTAGTTTAACTATACACAAACTTTTAGAAGGTAATTAAATTCGACATAGAGGATCAATTAACATTTCAGTTAAACAAATTTACAGGGCAAAGGATGAATTAATTGCCAAGATAGTATAAGCAAAGGTAGACAACTAATGATGGTCGGATTTTACAGTTGATGTACATTTGTATTTAACCTTTTGCTCTTCTGTTGTGTGACCAATTACTTGAGTTTCTTTGTAATCTCAGCAATATATTTCCCCTGATGGAAGGCTTGTTGAAGTTCCAGTTCTGTGGGCTGACGAGAACCATCTGCAGCATAAGTTCCAGCTCCATAGGAAGATCCACCTTTTACCTCATCCATCTCAAACATTCCTTTACCAAATGTATAGCCAAGAGGAACAAATATCATGCCATGATGTGCCAACTGAGTTACCGCTGTTAGTCTACGAGCAACAACAACTCGCGTCAATGAAAGAATCAGGATAATTTACTAAACAATAATGACAACTAATAATATTCTCCAAATGATTTAACAATCCATGAGAAACTTATGTACCTGTTTATGCTGCGTTTGAGTTTATCAGAATTTGAATCTTTAGTCTTACAATGAAAGAAGAATATTGCATACTTCATCCCAAAATAAGAAAAGAGAAAAAGGAAAGAAGGCTATGGCATTTTCTTTTCAGGGGCCATTGATCAATATGGAAATATACATTTGAATCAAAAGTCACTCTCGAGACAATAATAACAAGATCTTAAACGTGACTTCAGTTTCATGAAGTATGTGTCCTGCTCTGGAACGAAAAAGATTGATTTCTTATGTTCTTATTAGTTGCCTTGTTTTTGATTGATGCAATATAAAGATAAAAATGAATAAGGGGACGGTAATCTTTGTAAATAAGCCGCCGCCTCCCTTGCAATCCATAAAAAAGAATTCTAACTCCCAAATGGAGGGGAGAGCAAAAGGATACTTGAGCAAATTGTGGTTTTGGGGGTAGAAGGATAGTTGTCGGTACAGCCATATTTCTTGTAAGAACTAAAAGTATTTGGTGTCTAAGAGCGGAGTCCTTTAAGTATTACAAAAACTTCTGAAATTGGAAATTATTTGATGAAATAACAGCAAAGCCATGAACTTTTCCCACTACGGTTGGTTAACACAATTTACTTGCCACTAGAAAAAGAATCCAAATTACTCCTACGAATCTCGTCAAGTGCTAATCAACAGACTGTTTAGACAGACACTGATGAAAGAGCTCTAACTTCATACGTATACCAAGTTGAAGCACTTAGGAAACTAGAAATTTTATAGTCCCTTATACTACAGTAGGATGGTAGTCCTAAAATCTCAATACAATGCAAGTCAAGAATTTGTACTGGTGATCAATCAATATATGCGAATGGGATAAGAACAGAGAGAAAATAAAGCAGAGAACGGATAATGAACTACTCACGCACTAAGCTCTTGGCCACCTCCATGAAAACCAGTACACCAAAAGATTCCAGCAGGTTTACCAGCTAACGCTTGAGTTGCCCATATCTCATGTGAGGCATCAAAAAAGGCTTTGAATTGAGCAGCCATCACACCAAAGCGAGAAGGGAAACCGAAGATAAAACCATCAGCTTCCAAGAGCTGCTCAGGCTTGATCTCAGGCACATCATCAGGCTTTTTAGGAGCCTTCATTTTCTCCAATACTCGCTCAGGAAGTGTCTCCGGAACCTACGTGTCTATGGATCAAATTCATCGAACTAGTAATACACAGAATTTAACTTTTATCAAACTTAATAAAACACCAAGTATAGTGAGCACCAGAGCCAGAAATTCTAAGGAAGTTCCAAAACTTGCAAGACGCGGCACACCTAGGATTCAGACATTCCACCTACAGTAATTTTTAACTACCTTTTCCATGAATGGGATTCAAAAAGTTCTATATACACACACAAAAAAAAAAGAAAAAAACTTTTACCCAACTTGCACATATTAAATCGAAACCCCTACATTCCAATAACACATAATTAGCTACTCCCTTCGTCCAACTTTACTCAGCCCTTATTAATTTGGCACAGAGATTAAGAAGTAACCAATGATGGTGTAATTTTACCAAATTACCCTTTGAATATAATAAATACGATGTCTTGAAAAATGCAATAGAGAAATGATTATAACTAATGATAAGGGTGAAATTAGGAATTAAGTGTAAAATTGTCTTTTAAATTTCATAAAGTGGACAAATATTGTTAGACATCCGAAAATTGGACAGAGGGAGTATAATAGACATGGATTAATATCATTAAAAATGAGGTAAATAACCTACTACGACGCATAAACCACGATAAAAATGAATCTTTTTTCACACAATCAATATATATATAACTTAAATCAAATTAAAAATTGAAACCCATAAAGCTAAAGCAGAAAGTTCAATGCTAATAACCCTCCCCCGCCATAAGATTGAGTATTCTTCCCTTGACCAAAGGCGCAAATTCAAATTAATCAGGTTTCAATTGGGAATTATTCACCGGATAGGAAACTCCAACTGAGCTGTAGCGATTACCTGCCAAAGTGTTGCTTCGACGCCCTTAACCGAATTGACTCCTCGTTGTATTTCTCGGGCCATGGTCTCTACATGGCCATAAAGTGAGTAATACCTACAATTCAAACCGAAAGATTTATAAACGCATAGAAGGCAGATGCTACTGAAAATTCATTCATTCACTTACACTACGTAGACCTTAGTTGTTGCCATGGTTAGATGGTCAAATCAAACCTTCAATTGCCTTACACATTAACAACAGCTCCTTCCGATCCCCAAAATTACTGGTACACTTGAATACGCAAGTGATTTAGTTCACTAGTATTTAAACTACCATACCATCAAGGAGGTATTCCAAAGTTTCAGCCACGCGGCAACACCTCATCATTTTGTTTGGTTATCGGCTAAGTGTCCATGTTTTTATCTTTTATTTTTTTTACCCCTGGTTCCTATTTAATTAATAATCATTTTTTTAAAAGAGAAGGAAAGAAGTTTGTTTTGTCTTTTTAATAAAAAAGAAATTTTAGTAGTTGTAAAAGGAGTTCAAAACTTGTTTTAATTTACCATTTGAATCCCAAACCTATGGCATTCTACCAATGTAGTAGTCATGATTCTCTAATATACTAGTCGAATATATTATAAATTTATAATTACTAATTATCACATTAAACAAATCAAAATTCTTAGTAAAAGTATTGAACTACATCTAGCTAATTTGATACGATTAAGATGGAATATTTTGAAAATTAAAAAGTAAATTTATCAAATAAAATTTTTTAAAAATTGTAGTATATCCTACCTTAAATGAGCACCTCTAATTATAAGCCACTTGAGCAGAGTCTTTTTCTTAAGAATTTTACAAATTATGAGTTGGAAAATTGGAACACACGAGCAAAAATTGGCAACCTCTTTTTACCCCCACTTTACAAACTTGCTCTATACAAAAGTTTGATGTGATTTTCACTTTTATAAAACGTGTAAAATCAGTTGTTACACAAATAAATTATAGAGACACAAAGTTCCACATTAGTGATTAATGGGATGGGTGATCTCCTTATAAGGTTTAGGCAATCCTCCTTCCTTTGAGCTAGCCTTTGGGGTGTGAGTTAGGTCTAAGACCTTCTTCAATATGGTATCAGAGCAAGGCTCGTCTCACCCAATGTTGGACCCCCGAAAAAAATTGTTCACACTCCAGATACTAAGCACTGGGCGTGAGAGAATGTTAAGTCCCACATTGGTGGTTAATAGGATAACTGATCTACTTATAAGGTTTAGATAATTCTCCTCCATTTGAGCTATCTTTTGAGGTGTGAGTTAGGTTTAAGAGCTTCTTTTAACTTAAACAAGAAACTCAAATCTAAAGGCCCAATTAGCTTGGTAAATAAACCTATTGAAATTGTGAAAAAAAATCATAAATATGCAAGTCGCAGTGTATACTGTCAGTGCTTATTCTTTTCATCAAAAAAGAGTTAAATAATATTTTTATTTTATTTTATTATTTCTATTACTAGGGGAAAAAATAACTATTACTCCTAATAGAATTCAATAGACATGTAATCTTTTCGGGTGAGAAAGCAGTAGCCAGCTGCAAATGCGCATGAATACGACAAACTTATGGGTGTTCAATAAAAAAACAAAAGGTTCACTTACAAATCTGATACAAAATTACAATTTAAAATATGATATGAAATAAGATTGGTATAAAGTTTTAAAAAGAAATTGAATATGCAAATTAAAATTTCTTAAATTCTTTTTATAGATGTATACATTATAAAAAATTATCAAAAAATTTTAATTCTTATATAATCTTACCGAGTCATATTATGAATTCAAAAACAAATTTAAAAAAATATCTTTTTTTGCGGCCAATATAGCTTACGAACTGCATGTCCAATAAAATTTACTATTTTGATCCAAAAAATTTATACAAATATAAAAATTATACAAAATTTCTAATAAATATTTAATTTTTTTCGAATTTATAGTTTCTAATCTTTTCAACAAAATGATTCAAATGAATAGAAAAGAATTAGAAACAAATTAACGAGAGAGAAGGAAAAACCATTTGATCAGGTCATGTTTTAA
Organism: Solanum sejunctum; assembly: GCA_025642045.1. Lineage (NCBI taxonomy): Eukaryota > Viridiplantae > Streptophyta > Magnoliopsida > Solanales > Solanaceae > Solanum > Solanum sejunctum. The sequence goes on along the minus strand of JAOTQJ010000096.1, from coordinate 22,507,794 downwards.
AGTTTTAACCATACGGGCCCACCATATAAATGGCTCCACGTCACCAAAAAAATCTCCAGATCCTCGTCTCTCTTCCAAAAATATATGTTTGAAATAATTTTATCAAAAAAAATCATAAAAAATATTTTCCCCACATCATAAACACCCCCAAATAATTAAGGATTAATAATTATCTTGCATTCCTAGACTACTTTTACACTATTAACCTTTTGTTTTAGATAACATGTATCTTACTTTTTAGGTTAGTAAACGTAGGGGCATGCATCGATTGGTTTGGTTTGATTTTATATATTGTTATTTTGGTTTATTAGTTTTTAGCTTTTAAATATATTAAATCAATAAAATAATTTTTATTAATTTCTGATTAATTAGTTTTAAATCTTTAACGGTTCGATTTTTTGTTTACTCGATAAAGATGATAATGAGAATTTACATTAATAAAAATACATGAAGTACGAAAAAGTAAAGATTAAAGACTAAATATTAGAGTAGATAATTAATCACTTAAGTACAATAAATATTAAAATAGGTAAAGTACTACTATATTGTCCTATTACTATCAAATTACTAATATTTAACATTTACGAAGGGATAAAATAATGAATTATTATAACCTTATCGGATTATCGGTTTACCAATAATCCAACAGTAAAAATTGATATCGAATCGATAACCCAATAATTTTTTTTCAAAATCATTAAAAATCCTATAACCTAATAACCGAATAATAATAATAATCAATAATATTTTTATCGATTCGATTTATCATTCGATTTTTGCACAATAGAGCCTCGGAAATCATGTCAAAGAAGATCTTTAAGCATGAATCTGGATTGCATCGATCGTAAAATTTAGACAAGAATGATAATTACAGTAGATGGTTATTCGACCAAAATAATTTTTTTAAAAAAATTTTATTATATAAGCATGTATAGTTAGTATAAATTTTATATCTAGTGTAGTTATATTTTGTTTTTGAGCATATCATAATATATAACTTATATTAGGTATATAACTCATATATAAGTAATCTAGATTATATAATCAATATATACTTTGACTTCTGTAAACTATATTGTATAGTCACTATATATTTTTTATAACTTTGACTATTTTTTATGTAAATAAAGAGTAACTACTATCCCTAAAAAAATGTTACTTGTTATCAACTAACTACCGGAATTATTTTAGGTGATTTGAAGTTGTTTAATCTAATTACTGGAATTAAAATAATCATTTATAAGACTTTCAAATATACCAACAAGTCTTTTCCCTGAAATTTATTTTTTTGTTACTGAGAACGTATATCCATTTACGTACAAGTCTCCCTGCAACCTGCAAAACCTGACCACCTTTTTCAGATATATTGAGCTTTAGGGTTCCATTGTAGAAAACTCCTTATTCACTTTCACTCCTTTTCTCACCATTTTTCTTTCTTCTTAGATCTCTCATTTTCTTCACAAAGCTCAATGGCGGTGAAAGTAACAAAAGCTGAGAAGAAGGTTAACTATGACAAGAAGATATGCAAGCTTCTCGATACGTATCAACAGATCCTGATTGTAGGAGCAGATAATGTAGGTTCGAATCAGCTACAGATGATTCGCAAGGGATTACGTGGAGACTCCATCGTTTTGATGGGAAAAAACACCATGATGAAGAGATCTATCAGGATCCATGCAGAGAAAACTGGAAATAATGCATTTCTCGCTCTCATTGAATGCCTAGTGGTTTGTTTTCAGTTTTCTTCTTCATTATAATGTTATATTGCTGCTTTTGTTTTTTCATTTTTCAATCATAGTACTATATCATATCATTGCTGATCTGGTACTGCTAGTTTATTTGGTTTCTGTGAAAATCTATGAGATATTGTTTGTTTTTGTTTCTTATAATATGTAATGTAATTTTTTTTATCTTCGATATAATCGGAAATGGATGTTCAAAATCACTTTAGAGGTTTTTATTTGAGCTCCCAGTATTTTCTTTTCTTTTGAGGTCCTGGTATTTTGTAGTTGATTCCTTGAGAAAAAAAAGAATCGGTAGTGTTAACTATTTCTAAAGCTCTTATATGTAGTTATGTACTGTAATTTTTTGTATGTCAAAGAAAGTAGAAAATGGAAATGGATGTTCAAAGTTACACTAGAAATTTATTGTAAAATGTATTTATTTCCTTTTTATTTAGAGTTCCTCTAAAAAAAAAATTTCTGATAAAGGAATTTTGAGAATCAGATCTGGTTAATGATTCTGGGATTTCCTTATATCATTTTATATTTGTTACTTTTATCATATTTACATATTATTATTTGTTTTTATTATTAGTTTTTTTTTTCTTTTCTAGTTTTTTTTCATATCTAGTATCTTTTGCTCATGAAACATGATTTTTAGATAAGAATTTTTCAAAAACAATCTCCTCTCGTCTCTGTGGTGTAGTTGTTGTTCAGAGTGGTGAGCCATTTTTTCTCCTATTCCTTTTTCGATCACTGTTACTGTATTTTGGTTTCTTGGGACCAAAGAAATAGGTACTTTTTTTCCCTAAGAAGTAAGGGGTGACGGGACTCTTTTAGCTGGAATTTGGCAAGTTTAATTTATTGTTTTTGTACTATTTGCACCATTGTGTGTCACTTCTTTTGTTGCAACAAAATATGATTCTAAATAGAGCAGAATGGTCAGAACATTTATAATAGCATTAATTCAACTAGCTAATTTGTTTGGAATTAATTGGTTAACAATAGCACTGGTTTACAATATTGTAACAGGGTAACGTGGGACTAATCTTCACCAAAGGAGATTTGAAAGAAGTCAGTGATGAAGTATCCAAGTACAAGGTATATATGTAATGTAATTTATATCCATGTCTTACTTTTTCCTTCCTTTCTATATCAATAAGATTAATCTTTTTGGTTTGCTGGGAAAAAACTATTTGTTGTATTATCAGTAGATCTGGATCCATGTAATTAGAGTGTATAAAAGAGATTAAATATGAAATCAACTTGTCTCTGAAATGAATTTCAAGAACAAAAACCAATTATATCAAGGATCACTAGCTAGCATTTTTGCTTTGATCAATTTATTTTGTTTCCCCTTGAAAAATGCCTGTTCATTTTGATCCGAGGTTACCAATCTTTCCGTGTTGTTTTTAAGTTTATGATCTGAAGTATCATGAGAATACTAACTTTAACATTTGATCAAAAAGGTTGGAGCACCTGCTCGCGTTGGCCTAGTTGCTCCAATTGATGTGGTGGTTCCTCCTGGAAACACTGGACTTGATCCTTCCCAGACCAGTTTCTTTCAGGTTTAGTTCTTTCAAGATTTGCTTATTAAGCTGCTTATGCTTTTGTTTATTATATATGATCCACATCCCACTGTACTTTCAGGTACTAAATATCCCAACAAAAATCAACAAAGGCACAGTTGAGATCATCACTCCTGTGGAAATTATTAAGAAGGGTGAAAAAGTGGGGTCATCTGAGTCTGCCCTTCTGTCTAAGTTGCAAATTAAGCCATTCTCTTATGGCCTGATAGTCCAGTCTGTGTATGATAATGGCTCAGTTTTCAGTCCTGAGATCCTTGAACTCACAGATAATGATCTTATCGCTAGGTTTGCTGCTGGACTGACAAATGTTGTTGGTCTCTCCATGATTCTTGACTACCCTACTCTTGCTGCTATTCCTCACATGTTCATCAACGCGTACAAGAATGTGCTGTCATTTGCCGTAGCAACAGAGTATTCATTCCCACAGGCTGAAAAAGTGAAAGAGTACTTGAAGGTTTGCACTAACTGAAATTCTGAAAGACCTATAATTAATATGAACCTGTTCTTCTTGACATTATCTTAACGAAATTCTTAAACTTTGCAGGACCCGAGCAAATTTGCTGTTGCTACTCCAGTTGCAGCTGCTCCTGCTGGTAAAGCTGATGCAGCTCCTGCTAAGGAGGAAAAGAAAGAAGAACCTGAAGAGGATGACGATGACTTCGTTGGAGGATTGTTTGATTGAGTTGTTTAATCATCAATCTGTTCGATTGTCATCTATCAGGTCCTAAGATTTGGTACTAGGCATGACGAGTGCTATTTTGGATGTCTATTAGGATACTTTCGAACAATTTCCACTTGGTTTGCTATCGTTCAGATGTTTTGTGCACTGAACTTCTGCTTCAGTGGAGTTTTCACTTTGAATTTGAGCCTATCCTTGAGCATTTTGCTACTTACATCAGCATTGATTGCTGCATTTAGATATCTCTATGATTATTTGCGTAAATTTTGAAATGGAGAATCAGTGTGAAATAATGCTTTTTAGGCTCATAGGAATCATAACTTGAATCAAGTTTCTATGAACTGCAATATTTTCGTAATGAGTTTCCCTGGGAAAGACCAATGGTTGCTAAGTACTCAAAAGCTAAAAGGCTCAGTAATTCTCTTTTCCCCTTTTCTGATGAGGCTGAATAATTCTCTTTTCCCCTTTTGTGATAACTCAGAAGATGAACACATGTAGAATGAAAAAAATGAGTAATCTGGCAGTACGTTCATATGGTGAATTTAATAGGGATAATTTCAAGTTCATATATAATAAACTAATTAATTTACAACAAATATAATCATATTATACCAATTTTATATGGAACCTAGGGGCAAATGGTGTTGGGATGTAAGTTCAGGATAAAGTTATTTTCACTCTTCACCTTGATTTCTTTCACTAAAATACAGTAAAATAATATTACATGTCGAAGTTTCTTTCCATTGATTCTTGAAAATGAGAATCAGCATCTGGTAATAATAATACAATAAAGTTAACATGTCAAAATTTGTTTCCAGAAATTCTTGAAATTGAAAGATATTCAATGTTGCATACAAACACTTTTAGTTGCTATTCTCTTCCTATAATGTACTGTATGTTTTTCTATTGAGAAATAAAAATATGAAAATGGAGCCGCAAGGAAATTTCAACTTTTAATGGAGAACCCACATGTTCTTGTTATTGCCACTTTGACCAGGTTTGTTGCCTGTTTTTGTGCAACAAGTTTAACATATATTCAATTCCAATAGTGTTAACCGAAATACAAGGGGAAAATGCTTACCTTCATGTCCAGGCCATAAATTGGCAATTTGTTTTAGCAGAATAAATAATAGAGAATCACAATCTTGAAGTAGAGCATTAAGATTGTTGAAGACAATTTCGGAAGAAGCGTATTCCCTGATCCAAAATCAATGTCATATTAGTGGCATCACTACTTGATCCTTCAAATTTATACAACTATGATTAGCAGGTGTCTCAAAGAAACCAGATCAGAAAAAGAGCATAGAAATAAATGTGTACCTGCAATGCAAAGGTGATATCTGCTTCATCTACCTTTAGAGTTACTCTACTTAATTTTTCTTCTCTAGCCTTACCCAGTTTTAGGATCCCCTGCATTTTTACGTACACCTTGAATTATGCTTTTTCCCGTTCTTTAATTGACCACTCATGATTGAGAAAGAGAAAAGCTGACCAAAATGGAGTAACATGTAAGCTTATTCAACACTTTACCTGGTCTCCTAGTACTCTGCACATGCTTGATAGCTCCATGATACCAACTGGTGGTATTAATGTAGATTTACAGACATCGAGGTAAGAGGTATTCAGCTGCAATATACAAATTGTTTCAAATCTTGTTGCTCCTTAGATCTCAACATTATAGTTACAAAAAGAAATTACCTCGCCTATAGTGGCATCCTTCCTCTTCCCCCTGAATAACTTGACAGCAGAGCAAAGTATAATCTGCAGTGCCATATATTAAGCATTAATCACCACCACCATGTGATTTTAAATGCCATACAATAGTCTAGAAGAACGTCATAAAGAAGTGGCTCCATTGAGCAACTTTTGTTGAGCGTTAATAGATTTCCAAATCACTAGTCCTACATTCTGTGATAATGATCTTCTGTTAAGGAGTAAAAACATGCCATGAAATTTCTCACTCTTGCAACCAACACTGCCAAATACACCACAAATATTTGGATACTCCAACCATAATCCAATAGTTTCATTTTTTGTTCTTTGGTTTTAATTTTCTCTACTTTTTTCTTTTGGGGGATCGATCAAGAATTCTCTTCTAACTAGAAAATTACTAGGAAATGAAACCCAATGATATCTTCTTATGTCAACTTGGTTACATTTACCTGTTGATGTTGGGGAAGTGCTTGTATAGTATCCACCACTGGCGATCTATATGCCTTTGATAAAGCAATAGCTACATGATCAACTCTAACCTGTTAAAGAATACCAACATTTAATAAAAAAAAACATGTGTGTAAAAAGAAAAGCAAATGAGGATACATAAATTCATGAAATTACAGCTAAATCTTTACTGGAGATTAAGGAACCAGGAAAATACAAAAGATACTGACTGCTGAACAAGGTGTTTATTGAAAATGAAATATCTAGTAATAGATGTTAATCAAAAACAGCCTCCATCTCTATGAGGTACAGATAAGGTCTGTGTACCACCCTCCCCACACCCCATGTATATGTTGTTGAAAATTTTAGTAACAAGCAGGTTACCAAGACTATTACCCTTACTTAGCAGGTCCATAAGGAAGAATATAAAATGGCAGGCTTCCAAGCTGGAATACTAGTATTTGTTTATAATGAATCAACTAAACTAGTATATTTTTATCATATGCAAACAATGTGGTCCTAGGTCAATAACTTACCCTCAATTATGTGAGTATCATAGTCGTTTATAATTCTCCAATACTTATATACCTTACTTTGCTTCAGCTCTGTGAGTTAGAACTAGATATCTCAAGGGAGCAAATACGCACAAGCACAAATGGAAGCAGCAGAAGTTCAAAACCAACTTTCTGTTGTACCGCTACCATTCAATCCACACTTTTAAATTCTAGATTTTCTTAATATCTACAAAAAAAAATATTACTATGGAATCAGAGGAAAAGAGACATGCATATGATGAAGTTAGGAGCACTCTATTACTCGGCTATAGAAACCAGAGCGACCCTCTCAATTACAGATCCCCCAGAACCACTAGTTTACAAACTCAAAAACATTAAAAAGTGAAATGACATCAATACTCACAACATTGCTCTCGTGTATAAGTGATTTATCACAGGTACAATCTCTCTGTTGATCCGAAACTCCCCCATGTAATGATGGCAGATCAAGGCTGTTGATAGAATCTCTTATGTCCGATTCTAACATCTCAATTGCACTCCTGAAACAATGACAAAGGAAAAGATTTATTTATAATCAAGGGAAAGCTGTTGGACAAGCTCTTGAAAAATCCATAATCAAGGATTATTACTCTCAAGTGCTCAATAATGAACTTCAGCATCAATTCTGCTAAAAATACTTCGCAAATTAGCAAGAAAATTGATCTCCTTACATCTTTCTTTCTTTTTTTTAGCTCCAGTAACTCACACTGCCAGACATGCACTCTATGACCAGAATGGCGTCTCCTCAAATTAAATTACAAAGTTGCTAGGCCACTATCTATATAAATTTAGGAAACTTTCCCAAATTATCAGTCAAGCTTGCAGCAATATTCACAAACCTGCATATCCATAGAGCCTTCCTCATATCTCCAGATGCAGAAGCAACTTTCTGCCACATAAGAGGAACTTATATTAGGAAACGGTGGATAACCGTGAAATAAATAAATCTTGGATCAGTAGTTTGAAGTGGCTATGGATAAATGTGTCACAAGAATAGTCTTACTGCATATATAGAAGTGCAGAAATAACTAAGCAAAATGCAGACATTAATGTACCTACCCTTGCACATAGTTCCAATGCTTGAGGCTGGAAGATTGTGTAAGGAAATGCCTGTTCAGCAATCAAATTATTAGACACTGTTAACCATGAGAAATTATTTGCACCATACTTAATGCAGATAACATAGAACATGCTGCAAATATCATCAGCAGTCCACACAAATATCATCAGAGGTCTAGGTTCTGGCATTACAATCAGTTGGTTTGACAAGAAAGCATCACTAACATATCACTGGAAGCACTAGAGTTCAGACTTTAGATACTGATGACACCAGTCATTGAACTTGTTACTCATATCCCGAGCCCATACCCACTCACGATATAATGATAACTTGCATCAAAGAAAAAAAAAATCTATATATATATATATATACATACATGCATGCATGCATGCATACATACATACATACATACATAGACACACACACACACATTCAGTAGGAAGTATCGTAATTTTTATCACAGGAAGAAAAAGAGAATAGAAGCCATGGAGTTACCTTTAATCTTTGCTGAAGAATGGAGATGATCTGGTCCTTAGAATAAGCACGAAATGTAACAACTGCTGGCTTGCCTGAAAATATTGTACTAGTCAGATTAAACACTGTCCTACATACAATAAGTAATCTCTAGAATAAGCTGCATTAAGAGGTTAATTGGCAAATACGTTCTTTGTACCACATTACTTTGTTTTGATAAAAATTATATACATGCTACAGAAAATCAAAGAACCCATGACCAAAACTAGTTGATATTCTGACCAATTGCTTGTAATTCGACATATTTAGACAACTCTTTGGTGCAGCCATTAAGCAGGGTTCAACAGTTTCAAAAACATGCTTTGTGGTAACATTATGAAGCTTGGTGCACAAAACTTATTGACAGCTTGAATACTCAGGTCCACAAGTTAAGACCTGTTTAACCTCTCTGCCTAACTAGATGTAGTCAAAGAAGGCAGAAAAGAAATTAGAAAGAAACAATCTGACAAAGGGAAATACTCACAGTTCAAAGATTGTAGCTTTGGAAGAAATTTATCTGCTAGGTCTATTGCATTAGCAATTCCTGTCAAAGCAGAGTCACAGTTAGGAGCAGTCATTAGCATAACTCTTTTTTTACAATACCAAAACTAGTCATATTAGAAAAACATCTAATGATTAGACCAAGAAAGTTTGACATTTCCAGCCGAAGAGCTCCAATACCTATCAGAATAAATCTGGAGAACGGGAGCGTTGTTAACATGAACAGCTCATGGAGAACAGCTCTGTCTTTTGTTATTAAGTAATCCAACTCATCAGCAACTATTAACCTGTTCAACACATTACATTATTATGCAAAGAAATAGTTTTATTGAAAGATCTAATAAGCTCTATAAATGCTTTTGTGAGTTACCATTTTAGGCATCAATAGTTTCACTTAAAACACATTGAAATCTTGACAGGCAAAAAGGGGACCCCCAAATGTCAAAATTACTAAAACATCTAGAAGAAGACTCACAGCATCTTTGTTACTGTTGACTGCTGCTTCTCAGAGAAGATTTTCTGAAGATACTGCAATGGTGATGTGCAACTATTTATCTTTCTCCGTTGTTTAATTTTATCAAGTATCTGCAATTGTTACCAAAGCATAAGCAAGCAGAGATGTGTTATTTGGCAGCTGAATCAGTATAATAGCAATGTACCTTGCCAAAAATGTCAGATGTGTTTGACAGAGAACTGCAATTGAGGGATAATGTGTCTGGAGCCTGAAAACCAGACTGCAATGTACAAAAAAGAGATGATAAGTAATTATTTTGGAGTAGTTGGATATTCATCTTTGGGAGATAGTTGATAAAGAAAAACAGTTACAAAGCCTTCAAACATTGCATAACCCCCACATGCAGATGCTCTCTATGAGGTTATTCAATATCAGTAACTAAAAGTTAGAATATTTCTTGCACATGATGGAAAATCAAATTCAAATTAAAGCATTGATATAGTTCTTAAACTTGCTTGAGCCCTTTATTATGAGGACTCAAAAGTATGATCAAAAGGAACACAAATGAGTCTACACAAGTCCAGTCATGTCTCTTTGTATGTTACAGATTGCAAAATTTATCCTTGAAGAACCTCAGATCATCAAACAAGTACAGAAAGCAGGAAAGGTGCAATTTCACCAACAAATATCTAGCTAATCTGACAGATGAACTTGTACAATTAAACAACAAAATGCCCATGTAGTCCCACAAACTGGAGTATGGGGAGGGTAGGGCGTAAACAAACTTTACCACTACCTCCGAAGTAGAGATTGTTTCCAATAGAAACTTTGCTCAAAGAAAAACAGTCCAAAGCAGTCCAGAAAAAAAGAAGCAACTGAAGTATAAGAACTAGTACAAATATTACAATAGCAAACTTTTATTTGAAGCCCCAATTCCCTTCATTTAACTTATTTCAATCCCAGTGAAGCACGGTAATTTGTTAAAGATGGTCAGTACTTCATTACAATATAAAGTGATAGTTAGCAATTTGACAACATCTTTTACATGGTTTAAGCCAATAGCACCGCAAACTTTATGATATTGCAAATGGAAATATAGTTCATGAAGAGGATAGATGAACTTGTTTGGCTAAGGAAATGCAGTTCATTAAAGTATTCACATCATTTCCTAAATAAGGGTTCATCGCAAACCCACAAGTCAAGTTTCGAAACACACCAAAACAATAAGCTATACCTCTTCTGCCCAATCAACAAGGACCTTGTTAACTTTCTCCATTGATAGAGACTTTCCAGTCCCTGGGCAGCCGCAGATATACAAACTTCCAGCCTTCTCTTGTTCCACAGCTTGCTTACAGAACTCCAGAATTCTATTGTGCTCTACTTCTCGACACACCAAATTTGCTGGAGACCTAGACACATGCAATGCTTCTCTGACTGCATTCAACTGCTCCATATCTATGGATAGAGATGGCCTTTAGCACATCTTGCAATAAAAATATCACATGAATCTAGATATAATGTGAAGATCCCTATCAATTTAACAAAATTAAAATGGATTATGCCTCAATTAAAGAAAAAACAACTACTATTACACCTAAATCCCAGAATAGATGAGACATGCTATATGAATGAAACATGTCCATTCTGCTTCAATTGGACTATGATAGACGTCTCAAAGGACATATTTGACATTTTTAATGCTAGACATTGTCGACATCTTCTAACGTATACACAGATCTCTAGAAATAAATTAATAGAACACCTGGCAAACACTGACCTAATCAGTAAACAAACTCAATTTGAGATATTAATTAAACAAAATAATCAAACTCACCTCTTGGATTCCACATAGGCTTCTCTAGAAAACTTTCCGATAATCTCCTTTTCACAGGAGATTTGCTCATGTTTACTGCTTTATCTCGGCGATTTGCCTGAATTCCACAGAAAACATAAGACCATTTAACACGAATCCGCTAGGAAATGCTTGTAATAGAAAACATATACTGAAAACGTAACATAGTCGGAGAAATTGAATTACATTTGGAGAACTCTTAGGGCTGTCATTGACACATCGGCGCGGCGATTTCCATTTGCTCGGAGAGCTTTTCATGGGCGACAGAGTTAAATTTGAAGTTCCTACACTGTCTTCAGCAGTGGAACTGGAACTGGATCTGAGTCTGCGTTTACGAGGAGTGGAGTCGTTCTCACCTTGGACGGTGATTTGATCGGCGACTTTGCTCCCACCGGAGAAGCGTGTTGAACGACGGTCGCCAATTGTCGGCATTTTGAACTTCCGATGGGATGAAAAGCGCTTGCAGTGTTCGACTGAAATGAAGTCGATGTTTATTATGTATAATTGTTTATATAATTTATATAGGATATAATTATATGCTCAGATTCAATTCGTTTCGCGCGAAAGAGGAAATTGCACTAGTGCATTTCCCGCCGTTCTGTAGTGGTTTTTGAAGTGATGAGTTTCTATTAGTGGATTACTGGATTTCAAACATTCGGCCCACTAAATTAATCACGGCCCAAATATTGAAACTAAACAAACCGATATATTGGGCTTTAATAAGAATTTGAACAAAGTTTTACTAAAAATAGACACAACTTATCTATTTACCCAAATTTCATACTTTTTTGAGCTAATACCAAATAATATTAATATTTTTTAAAATTATCAAAAATTTCTTCTTTCTTATACCAAAAATGAAATCAATGATACATATCGAAAAGTAAGAGCATTAAGGGATTTTAACTATGATACATGAAGGAGTAGAGGATTATAATTTGTATCAATAAGTGTTACAGAGTTGTACCATTTATGAGATTTTTATAATTTTTTAAAAAAGTCGGGATTATATAAAATTAAATAAACATAAGTGGTGTAATTCTGTAATTTTTTCTTATGCTTAATGGACCAATGACCCGAATTATTAACTAACTTGCCCAATTTCTCCTTTCTTATTTTGCATTTGTGATACTCGATATATTAGTAATATAGCGATATTTTGTAGGATTAAGCTTAATTCTTTGTAATATTCATTAATATATTGATAATTTATCGATATCATGTAAAATTAAATTTTTTTTAACTAAAACAAGAAGAAAATAATTTTAAAATTAAATAAAGTCACAATCTTATTGCTTTTCTAACTCACTTATGTTTAATCTTCCACATGTACATATTAAAAAATATATATTAGATGTTTCAACTAACATTGTGTTTTAGTAAAATTAACAAATTAAAAGAATATTTTTTAAAATACAAAAAGATAGTAATAAACGTTCTTTCAACAGCCGAAGAAACCACGTGACATATCCTCCCAAGAAAAAATTCAAATGTATAGGACCAAAATCCAATAGTTTTAATTAATAATTTCATGATATATATTTGCTTTGGCTGTTTTTTCACTTAGAAATTCTTCTCTTACAGAAAATGATATATATGCATTTTATGACGTAAAATACAAATAAAACGCCTGTTGTCTACATGAAAATAAGATTTAATTTATAGCAAAAGTCCATAATACATACTTGCAAGTTGCAAGTATATTCTTTCTCATATAGATGCATATAGTTAAAACATAGACAAGATTTCGACATTTTCTCAACTTATATGTTGTCATGGTGTGCTCTATTAGATTCAAAGATATATTTAGAGTGTATTTAATGCGTACGTATTTGAATTTTTTATTTTTTAATAAATAACAGTTTATGTTGTCTCTCCGTTACCGCACCCCTAATGTGTCCCCACCGTCATCCTATACCTCCGAATCCCACACCAAAACTCATGCTCACCACTCATCTCAGTCATCTCCATCCCCACCCGTCGACCACAAAACTCACCCATGCACTGCTTAGTCCCTCCAGTATCACGAGCACCATCACTATCACTAACTTTATTTTATTTTTAGAATTATACAAGCTATTTTTGTGACAATATTATTGTTTATTTATCAAATACCATAACATAAATAAGAAAATTACTCAATTTTCGTAAGAATATTTTGTTAGAGTAGGTAAAAGTTTTACATTGATTGGGGAATGGATTGGTGGTCTGCTTATATGGATTTGAACAATCATTCCTTTATGAGCTAGTTTTTAAGATTAAGTTAGACCTAGATATCATATTTTTATATGGTATCAGAACCAAATCTATCCCCGTTAAGACTCCTGGTCCATGCTCCAGTTGGGGACGAGCATGAAGCGGGATGTTAGAGTGGATAAAAGTGCCAAATTGATTAGAGAATGAATCGATGGTCTGCTTATATGGACTAGGGCAATCCCCTCTCTTCATGAGCTAGCTCTTGAGGTTTGAGTTAGACTTAGGTGTCATATCTTTATATGGTACAAAGCCAAATTCATCCCCGTTTGAGCTCTCGGCCATGCTCCCATTGGGTGGTCTGTTTATATGGACTTGAACAATTCTTCCTCCATGAACTAGCTTTTGAGCTGAATTGAACTTAGGTGTCATATCCTTAATACCAAACTCCAACCAGACCCTAATTAACTTAAAAAATAGTGAACATGCATGCATGGAATTTTTAAGAAAATATAAGATCAGTTGAGATTTATATGCTTGTATGGATATGAATGGAGGTTTTGGAGATGATCAAAACAACTCATATGGGATTGCCTAAAATGCATGCAAATTATTACTTTCACCAATAATTTAATTTATAAATCAAATTGCAGATTGATGTAAACCGCCCAAGCCCCTACATCATAACGACTACTTCGTCCATTATATATTAATGTGACTTGTTCCATTTTATGGAAACTGACTTTTCAAAGTCGCTTGAGATATTTTCCTTTCCTTGCCAAATTCCCATTCTACCCTTAACCAATCAATTGTCTAGAAAGTTGAAATCTACTCCATGCCTTACTACACAAATTAAAATTATGGAGTATTAAACAATAAATGAGTTGCTCCAAAATATCGCAAATTGAACTTATCATATTGTTTAAAATATCATACGCATCATGTATACGTTGTAGGCTACGTTAGTTAATATTGTTTGTTGGGAAATTAACAAGTAGCCGGTATAAAGAGCTTAAATGACACGGGAGAAGTTCAAAAAAAAAAAAGAACTAGCAATAATAAGAAGCTAGTGAATTGAGATTCTGTTATATTCCTCAATAATACTTTGGACTTTTCTTTTTGGGTTTTCTATCTGTATCCGTTAATAGTCGACTCAATCTTTAAATTTTTAATTAAAAAAAATTAGTTTTAGGTGTTCGAATCAATATGTGAACTTAAATTGAAAATGAATGAATCTAACTCATTCCACTACAATCCCCATACGTTGATCACTTTGACTTTATGTTGAAACACAAAGTCCCACATTGGTATTTAATAGGATGGGTGATCTCCTTATAAGGTTTAGGCAATCCTCCTCCCTTTGAGCTAGCTTTGAGGGTGTGAGTTAAACCTAACACCTTCTTCAACATGGTATCAATAATCACATCCTATCAAAATTTAAGCGATTAGAGAAAATACACCTTTAATAACGTATTTATTGTGTTTTTAACAGGTTTCAGCACGTGTACTTGTGATTTTAATTTTTTTCATGAGCCAAGAATATGGAGACTCCAACTTAAATTATTTGTTTTGGTATCAAGATAAAGTACATGAACATGATATATTACAGTCATGCATATTTTAATTTTTCATTTACTCATGAGCTAACTTTTGCAATGAATAGGTTAGCTCCAATCTTCTTTTCTTTGTTTTTGGTCATATATTGCTATTTTTTATTAGTGTTATTTGTTCAATAAATTAATACTTATACAACGTTGTTTTCTCGAACAAGAAAATTTTTGATATTCCATTATATCTCCTTATATTCATCTTCCAGTGAGAGATTTTATTTTTGTACATGTATAATATTTCTTTTTTTTTTCCTTTCTCAATGTAAACTAGCTATTGTTTTCTTGGAACTTCTCTTCTTTTGGATGTTATATCGTTTTCACTATCATTTTTTAATTTCCTCTTATTATAGAAAGATACGGGGGAACTTTCTTTTTGCTTTGCCCTGATCTACTAAAACATTTTATAATATTTAATTTTTAATGCATGTGGATGAAGAAGAAAATATCATGTTCTCTGGATAATATTTTCCTCGTCATAGCTCTGGATTATTATATTTTTCAATTCAACACAAAAATTAACTTTGAATCTTCTCTCTCCAAAATTCAGCTGAAATTAATGCTAGACATTTTTCAGAAGATTATTGTCAATTTTCTCATATTCGATCCACAAAAATTTAAAGAAATATTTTTTCTAAAAAAAAAAATAAATTAGTTAAAAATAAAAATATAAAAAATTAACGCTAAAAATAAAAGTGAAGAAATTTCACAATTGACATCCGTCAGCATTCTCCCGCCTCCCCATCTAACCTCATTTTCAACCCCCTCGACCTCACATTCATAGTCCTCATCATAACATTCACTATATTTATCTAAATTATGCATAAATATTTTTTAAAAATACTTTTTATTTATATTTTAAATACAAAAAAGTAAATTAAAGATTCACTTATTTTCATAACAAATATTTTTTCCAGTAAAAGCGTATTATGTGTAATCGAATTACACGTGTGAAATATATTAGAGAATGCTATAATCCTCCCTTGTTAAGAAATAGAACCTTCCGCGTATAAGAACAACAATATATTTAGAATCTTTGATATTTAATAATAATAATATATTTAATATAAATTTACGAAAACATAGGCATTTTCACGAGAGTTTAAGCTAGTGTTTAACTATAATTTTTTATGATTATATTAATTAAACTACAGTTTTCAAATATCATTTTATTATATATTTAATTAGATTTTGAAAATATTATTTTTTAAATTTTAAAAATTTTAAAAATCAGCTTGAAGAAATTTCACTTCAACTTTTTTTAAGTAAAATATATGCATACTTAAACGTTTAATTTTTTTGGAAATAGAGAGTTAAAATTAGGGTTGTTCATAGTTATGGTTAAACAACCATATAGTATTCATAAATAATATATAAATTTTTATTATATTTTAATTAATTTAAATCTTTAACTTTACTATTTATATTTGAAAATGTGTTTATTAGTGTTTTGGAATATGATTTTCTTGTACCACCTTCCTCGGGTAGTTATTTGATTGTTGAGCTTGGATTTTTTTTATGAAGATTTGATCTTTGGTGTATAATGACTTTAGTATTGTTCAACTAAATCACTTTATTAGTATTGTTTAACTAAATCACTTTGTTCGTATAAAATAATTCTAGTACTATTGTTTAATTGAATCCACAATAACCTTTTGTGGATTATTCATGTACTAGGTATTTGTGTCTATTTAGATGTGTATGCCATCAACAAACGTATTACTTTCAAATTGAAAAATAACCCCAAAAAATAAATCAAATCGATTTAAATCGACAATAGCCAAATTAATGGTTATTTTTTTTATTTGATTTAATTTAATTTTAAAAAATTAAAAATTAACTAAATTAATATGATTATATGATTTTAATCAAATATTGATCTAATCGAACCATGAAGTTAAAATGATACAAGCTGTATCAAATAAGTAATTGGTGGGCACAAGAAGGGAATGTGACGTTAATTATTTCAATTAAAAAAAGAAGTTTCTTTTGTCAAATAATAAGAAGATAAGGAGATTATATTGTCGTGGTATTGGCCTCTTCAATCTCTGTCCACTTCTTTAACCTAATTATCCTATTATTTCATTTTCATTTAAATAATAAATACTATTTGAAATTAGAAAAAATAAAATTCCCATCTAAATAATAAATACTTTTTATGTGCTCCACACAAAAATTGCGTAAATTAATCGAACAGATATAAAGCGATTTTGTAACCATTTTTATGGTGGATTAATTAAAGTAGAGAGACCATACTGAGTTTAATTCTTATATTTGATAATGTAATTTTTTTAATTTTTTTTTACATATTTGATCACCTAAAAACTTAAAACAAGATAGAGAAAAGGCTACAAACGTATGACAAATTAAATTATATTATAATTATTAAAAATCTTTAAGCTTTAAAAAAAAAACTAAGATTATTTTAACACTATTAATTGATAAAGTCGAATTACTATAGGTTGTGGTATGGGACTGAAGTTATTACTTCCTCCGTTCTTTTTTAGTTGTTATGTTATGCTTTTTGAAAGTCAATTTGACTAATTCTCAAAGTGAAATTAAATTAAATTAATCTGATAATTTAAAATAAAATTTAGATATTTAAAAACTATATGAAATTAATTACAACTTTTTTTCATAGTAATATGATGAAAAAAATATATTTTACAATGTTAGTCAAAATTTCTATAATTTGACTCTAAAAATAAAAGAGAGAAGTATTAAAAACACCCTCGAACTTGTCACGAATTATTAGTTTCATCCCTAAACTATTGATAGGCTTAAAAACACACCTCAACTTGGCGAATTAAGCTTAAATACACCTCAAACTTGACACGAATTATTAGTTTTGTCCCTAAACTATTGATAGGCTTAAAAATACCTTTCAACTTGGCGAAATAAGATTAAATACACCCTCGAACTTGACACGAATTATTAGTTTCGCTCCTAAACTATTGATAAGCTTAAAAGCATCTCCTCCCCCCTCCCAGTTTCCTGATTTTGTAACTTATTAAATTTTGATTTGAAATTTTGTAGAGCTTCATTCGTTCCCATATTTTTACAATCCCAAGATCTTCTTACGAGATTGTCATATTCCGACTATGAAATTTTTAACGTTGCTAGAAGTCCACATTGACAGAAAATAATTATAAACAAAATAGGAAAAGAAAGAGAATTAAACAATTAAAAATGAGAATAAAAAAAATAGATTTGCTTTGAGGTAGTCATTAATGAAGGAAACGTTAAATGAGACGAAGAAGGGTATTCTAGTAGTTTGGTAATTAAAAGTTACACAATTTTTTTTTAAAAAGACTGATGTGATCTTTTTTTAACCTTTCACACACTTTAAATAAATTGTACTCCACTTGTTATGCCATGTGGCAAGCGGGAGGGGTGTATCTAAGCCCAATTTGACAATTTAAAGGGTGTATTTAAGCCTATTAATAGTTTAGGGATAAAACAAACAATTATGTCAAGTTTGAGGGTGTGTTTAAGCTTAGTTCGCTAAGTTGAGTGGTATTTTTAAGTTGATCAATAATTTAGAGATAAATTAATAATTCATTATAAATTTAAGAGTATTTTAATACTTCTTTCAAAATAAAAATCATAACAACTAAAAAAAAAAAAAAAGAGAATGGAGAGTATATAGTTACTTTAAAATATCGTTTTGGGGGTTCACCAAATAGTAATTACTGCTTAGTTTATATGGTTATCTTTCCATACTGCCTTATCCTTGTAGGCTTGTAGCTAGATTTGGAATATAAACTTTAAATCGAGACCCGCAACTATATATAGCTATCATGAAACATTGCTCGATCTGAATGTGACGTTATTTGTTAACTAAGGAGTAAAATGCGTCCCCTTGGGTATAGAGTCATATTTATTAGAAAATACTTTACTTTAAATATCAAAGGTGAGATTTTTTGGTATCAATTCAAATTTAATCGGACTCCAATATGAGTATCGACGCTGAACGCTGGGTGGAAACAAAAAAAAATGGCTGTTACATAATTATTTTAAATTTTTTTGGTCCTATTTTTTAAGTTTGTTTAGAAAAGAATGTTTCTTTCTATTTTTTAACAGTTCTTTACTTTTCACACTGTATGTTAATATCATAAGATTGTAATATTTTGATATATTTGACGTATTTTAATTTAATATCACAAAATTTTAAAATACAAAAATTTATTCTCTTAAATTTATATCAAATCAAATCAAACAAACAAATTGAAATGAGAGTAGACGCTAATTATAGTACGCATTAGCAGGTAGATCTGAAAGTTTCGTTGTTAATGGAGTATTGAGCCATTGATTGGAAAATAATTACTACTGCAGTATATGATGCTTAAAAACATGGCATGTGAAAAAAAAGTTTAGTAAATTAGGTGCCAATTTTTTTCTTCTTTTTGCAGTTTTAAGGCCAAACTTGTCACATAGAGTACCTACTTATGCTTGTTATGAATCTATTCAACCATCCTACCTAATTTTCGAGAATATGATTTATAAGAACCTAATAAACGAAGAATAATGTGTATGTATATCATACACACACAGCTATTTGTACTTGTTTATCGCACATATATAATATAAAATACATAAGTTTAGCCATCAAAGAATGGAATTGGATCCGTCATATAATTTAAGACACATTTTTTTAAGCTCGACTGAATTCATTAGTTTAGATGTGCACATTTGTAACAAAATTTTAAAAATACTTATTCTAAATCTCAACGCAAATAGTAACGTTTGCCTTTTGCATGCCAACTATCCCGCGGTTAACTAATAACCTAATTTATATTTGCATGCATTCTCAAATGAAAGAATTAGTTTATCCTAATACACGTACTTAGAATCTAGTTCTTGAAAATGCATCAATCAGTACATAGTAAAATTAATACGACATGAATTTATCAGGAAAAAAATATTTATTTAGACTGCGTAGAATTTCAACCACTGATGTATAGTGGGATAAAGGAATTCTTTCATAAAGAAATGCTCACTCTAAATCGAAACTCCAATTAATCCTAAAGTTTGCATTTGCATGACAACTATCGCACGGTTAAGTAATCTAATTCATATTTGCATGCATAAGTTATAATATACATATAATAACTTATTATCGTGATTTTTAAGTGTACTAATTTTATAAGATACTAATTTGCACACGGTAAAAATATTTACACCATTGACGTAGATGTTATTTCCCTCTAACTTTGAATAAATAGGAGAAAATAATTATGCCTTTTATTGAAAGTTAGGAAAAATTCTCAATCAATCTCGGATGGAGCCAAAGATTCTCTATTTTTTGGCTTTGAAGTATGATGGAATAAAAACAAAATGACTTTTTAAACTGTTTGCGCTTCTTTCAATCGTGAAGTAACAGTTATTCAATACAACTTTCGACGCTCATCATGGGTCATCCGAAAACAGTCGCGCTATGTTTTTAAACATAGGAGTCAGACCGCATATATTCGATCTCTCTTTATCCCACAATGGGCGAAAACCTTTGAGACATTGGGGTAATGTTGTTAGTATTGAAAGTTAGGAAAAAGTTTCATCTATAGAACGACGTTGAGGGAAGGTATAAATGATGTTCACACTAGTTCATGTAATTAAACACTTATCATACTAATTTTGTACATGCTTTTTTGCAACATCATATTAATCTTATTTTCTTTCCTAATTATGTGAGACCTTAACGAAATGGAATATTCCAAAAAAAGTAGTGACTAGGGAAAATGTGGAAATGAGAATGCTATTGACGTCATTTTCCTACTTTTTCTATTTTTCTTTTCTGATGTCATATATAAATCTACATTTTTATCACACGTCCAACATATTACTCTATATAACTTATTTTATGATATTAAATAAGAAAAAAAGTATTTTTAAAATTTATGATTTAAAATAATTTTAGATATTTATGGATCGAGAATCATTTCAGAAAAAAATTAAAATTAATTTATTTGCAATTACCATAAGGTAATATTATTTTTAAAATTGACTAAAAAAATAAAAAATATCACATAATATGAGATAAAGAAATAAAAATTTTACTATAATATTACAAAGATGAGTGCAAATAAATTTTACTAAGTCACACATGACTTTTGTATAGTTATTGCTTTTATTGCATTTATATATTATCTTTTACTTTTCACTTTATATCTAATATTTTTTAATTTTGGAACTTAATATTTTTGAGATGAAGGTATTCTAAAAGAACTTTTCTATCTCTATGACTTAATTGTAGGATCTACATATTTTTTTATTTTTACATATTTCACTTGTGAAATTTAAATAAATGTGTTTTATTTTCCTTTTTTTTTAACACATGAATTCTCCAGTGCAAAGTATATCTTAGAATATCTCTTTCACATAAAAGTGGTATTTTTTTTTAATACGTAAATAAAAAGAAATTAATTAATTTAGGAGATAGAATGATACTGTCTTCCACAATACCAAACACAGCTGTCCCCAATTGTGTACAGTGCAGTCAAATTGGACCAAGTGAATTCGATTAGTAAACATGTTTATTTATTTGCCTCAATGGTATAAAAAACACGTGATTTAAATATTAGTTTTGAATATCATTTCACCCAAATAAAAATATCTCACCCGGAAAACAAAAAAATCTGACATTGGAGCCAAGAAACGTAATTATCTATCTACTTCTACTTCTGCTACAACAACAACAACATACCCCAATACCTCAAAAGGCTCCCGCTCATTGCGGGGTGAGGGGGGGTCGGATGTACGCAGCCTAATCCCTATGTTTAGAAACATA
>JAOTQJ010000096.1:22453804-22471453 GCA_025642045.1 Solanum sejunctum | reverse complement strand
TTAGAGTAGCAGGTTGATGGTATATTTAGGTGTTTGTTTCTTTTCTTTTATCATGTATTCACATTATCTGTGTATTATACGTTAGTTTATCTTATTAGTTGCTCTTTCTGTCCCCTTTCCTTTCTTTCTGTCATATCTAGTTATTTCTGTTTACGGATTTTGAAATGAGGGTTTCCAGGAAACAACCTCTCTACCTCTATGGTAATGGTAAAATCTGCATACATTCTATGTTATTGTTGTTAATAAGCTTACGACCATTGAACAAATTTAGTTAATAAAAATAATTATTCATCTATAAACTCTCTCTCGCCTCTTCCTCTCTCTTGGGAGAATAAAAAATCATGTGAACTTTAAATTCTATATTTTTAGGGAAAAAGTGATAGAAACAAATCTGTAAAATTCTTTGAGGAAAAAAAGGATTTGAATATAGAGCAGAATTAGGGTAAGTGATGTGCAGGACTAATGATTTATTTAGATTCCTAAATTACCCTTGTTAGTGCAAACACGCTATAAAATATTTTAAAGTCCATTAACGGAAGAATCAAAATCATCCACATAATTTAATTAAAGATTAATAATAGTTTTTTTTGGATTAAATAAAGATTAATAATAGTAAGTTGGATAAGACAAGAAAACTAAAACCATAAGTCCATAATATAACGTTAATTAAAGGACTAAAAATATTATTTAGCCTTTAAACAAATTAAAGGGGGCGGTCATCATGCTATCTCCAAATGAGTAATGAAGGATTTAAAAGTAATTGAGAGAGCTATTAATATAGAGCTTAAAGACGTCCATAATTCCCTCTTATTACACTATGGAGAAAATTAAGAGCACCAATTATCTTATTAATTACCCCTTAACTATTTGAATTGGTAGAAAACTATCCTTCATCCATCTTTCGACCCCCAAATACCCCTGGTGTCAACCTTTTAGCTTTAAAATACAATCGATATTAACCTGTTAGCTCATATTTGCCCTTATTTTTAACAATTTCTCTAAAGCAAAATCTTATATTACCTAATTTGATTGGTCCAAATTTAAATCAATCTCAGACAAATAATAAAAATTACATATGATTCATATTTTGACTTGGTACACATGAAAATAATATTAAAATTTTATTAATTTCATAATATCTTGCTATTAGTCTATATTAAATTAATCCTCCACTTATTAAGAAGGAAAAAAAAAAGGAGGAGGAGAGAAGGGGTGTTGGGGTGAGTGGATGAGTGTAGAAAGTAGATGACTATTTTTTTTTAATTTATTGTAGAACCCAAAATCAAATTGATCATATGAGATCATATATTAGATCATTTCAAATTATTTTAACAAAGATTTTTTTGAGCCAAAAGTTTGACATCCGAAGCAATTTTGAACTAAAAGACTGATGTCAAAAGTATTTAGGGGCCAAAAATTAGATGAAAAATAATTTAATTTGTACCTTTTCAAATAGTTAAGAGATATTCTAAGTCCTTTCGATTATTATATTAAGTGAGCAAGAAAATGGATAGACATGAAATTTTTTTGATACACTAGCTAAAATTTCTTAGTTTTTCTTTCTTTTTAATTTTTATTCTAAATTTTTTACACTACATGACTTAATCTGCCGTAGTAAAATATTTTCCCATATATAAACAAATCCTCATATATATATCTTTAATTTGTCAAAAACATCTACCCATTTTTTCACCTCCGCCTAAATATGTATAGTTATTGCCTTATACTTGATATTTTAGCATCTCATGAGGGTTGGTTAAAAAAAAAAATTCTAAATGATTGGAAATATATTAATGTTCTTTTACCCCGGAATATTTCTTAAAGAACTTTATATATATATATAAAACTCTAAGTACCTTGTAAAACTTTATTTTATTGAGATTTTCATAGATTAATGAATCTTCTTTGTGGCTACGTGTCTATATCGTTTATTTGTTTTAAAAATTACATATTTATTGATTTATAAAATACATATTTGTCTCTTACCAGATGTGCGTAATAGTGGTCTTATAATTGATAGTTTAACATCTCACGACTAATGATAAAACATAAAATAGTTTCTAAATAATTGAAAAAATAATTTTTTTGCACCCTGAAAAATTAATTCTTAGAAACTTTTTATTGCACGTTTATTTATTTCTTATTAAGTAAATTTACAAGTTTTATGACACGTTTATTTGTCTCGAAAGATGTGTATAATAATGACCTTATAATTGATAGTTTAACATTTCATGACTGTTTGTAAAATTAAAAATAAACTTTAAATGATTGAAAAAAAAAGATTCTTGTACCTAAGAGGAAAAAAAAAAATCTTAGGAACTCTTATAAGCTCTATGGGTACTTAAGCATCCATTTTATTGAGATTTTCTAGATTAGTAAATTTTTCAATGGCTTGTATGCGTTCACTTTAGTTAGGAATCGGGTCTTTTGATATAGTAATGATTTAAGAACAAAAAGAATAAGTAAAATAACATACAAATAAAGACATATGTATTTTATGTGTAAATCTACTTGTTTAAAGGGGAAATAAATCACGACCTATCCCATAAGATTTTAGCAAAATTTAATTATAGTTAAGGAACAATAACGATAGTAAACTCTTGCAATCTAGAATTGAACTCTTAATCCCTTTCCCTTTGCTATAATAGTTCAAAGTCTTCAACTACTAAGCAATAGCTTGGTTGCCCACTAAACTAATCAACTCTGATTAATTTAGACTTCAAGTACTCATCAAAGCTAACTTTAGCTACATATGCCTCTTAGAATTAAAAAAAAAAAAAATCCAAAAAGAGCATCTAGTTCCTTTATAGATCAAAACTAGATTTACAAGATAAGAGCGGAGAAATATGACTAAAAATAACACAAAATAGTGATAACAATCATGAGGTCCATTGTTGTTTCTTCGTTGGTATTTATTTAGAGCTTTTGCTTATATTGTTGTGAAAGTGATAAATGAAAAAAAAACCTAATTATGTCAAGATGGATGAGATATAATATAGGATAACCACATTATGCTAGAGCAATTTTATTGGCCAAGAGGCCTGTCATACTGACACATTCGAGCACTCACCAAAATAGTTACTGGCAGTATACTATTTGTAGTTGTCATTCTGAGTTTCGTAAAAATAATTCTAACATAGGATCAAGTCCTATACCAGATCCAAGTTTGTTAAATTATCATAATAGGAGGTCTAACAATTTTTTTCTTTTTGATGATGACAAATCCAAATGCAAAATGTTATGAGGACTTCCCACATTCGATCAAGTCTCTTACTTCACATTTAACAATGATTATTAACCAAATTCAGCCTATAATGTCTTTTCCCTTTTGCATTACCAAATGACATACCTTTACTTTGAAATTCCTTGAGTAAGAAAGCTTTTAATATTTTCGATCATATGTTTTGAGCATCAATTATCCATGAAAATGATCATTGAAATGAGGAGATCGAATTGTTGATTGACCTTTCAGATTTGCAGAAATAATCATATTTATAAGATCCTCTTTAGGTATTAATCTAGAGAGTTTATACTCTGATACCAATTGATTGCCCTCTGTGTCCACTACAATAAAAAATTAGGTCTCTCGATACAACAATAATGTAAGAACAGAAAGAATAAGTAAAAAAGCATACAAGTGAGGACATGAGTAATGAGACTTGCAAAAGAAACCTTTTCTATACCTAGTGAAGGTTGCACTAATAAGGAGAGTAGAAAGCAACTACCAACTATCAAACGACCCACAACTTTAAAATTTTCATACAGGGAAAAATCTGTTTACTCTTTGAGATGACAAATTTCTTACTAGATGCAAATTACCGACTCTACACTAAGCAATATATGAGTGCTTTCTCTAATCAGCTAGCTAGCGAGCAGATCAGAACTAAAAGGATATACTATCTCCTAAAAATTATGAAGGAGGAAAAGATAAGGGCAACTTTCTTTCTTCCATTCCACTCTTGCTCCAATCATAATAAAATGAATAAGTTAGCATCTGCTATATGAGTTTCTGACTAGAGGCACTAGAGTCGATATATCTGAGTATGCAGATTGTGTGATGGGTGCAATGGATAAGTAAATCTTCTACATCAATCAATTCTTCTCCTATTACCTACGCAAAAATATTAAATTTATTCCCGATAAAAAGGTCTTGAGTCAAGGAAGAAAAATAAAGGTCGGTTAGTCAGATTTTTTTAAAAGTATGTGGACCATGTGGTATTATCTTTCAGTCAATTGACGTTGGAAAACCTTAGACCTAGATTCATTCATTTTCAAACTCAGCCTAGAGGTCTTTTTCATTTCGTAATACAAAAATTGTTCTCTTTTATCATTTTTCTCAATGACATAGAGCTTCAGTTTATATTCGCCTATGAGAAACCTTGAACTAAGGATTATCAGAAAGAAGGATTATCATCTTATGTGTTATACTAACTTACCCTTATTAAGTACATACTAACCAACTTTTTGATTTCTTAATTCAAAGAAGGCAAAGAAGGAGAAGAAAGCATAGGCAGGGAAGAAAAAGGGAAATCAAGCTCCGACTCAAGTCATCAAATAAAACACAATACAAAGAGATATATCTATGCATGAGCAACCGACGACCAATTAAGATACCGTTGAGCGGTTGAACTGATAACGTCGACATGACGTTATTCAACCTGATGGTCCCAACAACAACGATAACAACAAAAAAATTAGTATTTGCGACTTCAACAGATAACTTAAATATAGTGAGGATCAATACTCCATTTTTACTATATTTTTCCAGATTAATAGATCTTTTTTTCTTTGTATCGTATATTTGCTAAAAAATTTACATATTTATTTATCTCTTACAAGATATGTATAATAATGTATTGTAATTCATATTTTAGCATCTCATGACTATTGATAAAACAAAAAATAAAATTTTAAATGAATTAGACACAATTAAACTGTTTCAAAATTAGAAAATGATACAATAATGAGAATTTATTAAGGACAGCACTAATCTCTCCCACCTTTAATTTCTTTCTACTGTTGACACAAAGAGGAAGCTCAGGAGTTACACCCACACCTCCTCTCTAAACCGTTGGATGTATTTTTAGATCAACGGCTGAGATTGCACCTCAACTCCTTACATAGACACAACACATTATAAGCTCTTTATTAGCTATTTTTATGTCCATATCTTCCAAACCTAGAAGAAAACTCATAAACTTTCCTTTTATTCAAAGCAAATTTTCTTGCTGAAAATATTACTTTTTTTTTCTTCTTCTTTTCCATGGAAGGAGAAAGTGCTTTTCTCCACTACCAAAATTTACAAAAAAATCATCCTCCTCCATTAACAGCCATAGATAGATTTTTGTTGAACCATGAGAGCGATTTTCGTCAACAAAAAAATAACAATGAAAATGTTGTTCTTGGTGGATTTTCTCATTTTGTTGGAGGAAGTTCAAGTAGAAGTAGTAGTAGCCATGCAAATGGGATTTCTTGGTCAAATTTGCCAGAGCCAAGTGTTATGGAAGGGTTTTATATGAATGAAGTGCAAGAAAATAATGGATTATTTGGTCATGAAGAAAATAAAATTAAAGAGAGTGGAAAAAGGGCAAAAGATGGAAATTCAACAACAAATTATTTGATCAAAGGTCAGTGGAGTGATGAAGAAGATAGGTATGTACGACTTTATCAGACTTTACTTGTGGAATTACAGTGACCAACAATTAAAAGATTTGTTCAATGATTTATGTTTTTTTTTTTGGATTATGAAGGCAATTGCTTAGGTTGGTAAAACAATTTGGAGTAAGAAAATGGTCTCAAATTGCTGAGAAAATGGAAGCAAGAGCAGGAAAACAGTGTAGAGAAAGATGGCATAATCATCTACGTCCTGATATCAAGGTTTTTTTTTTTAATACTTTTAATTAATTTTCTCTAGTCTTTAATTTTTTTTTTTAAAAAAAAATTCTTAATTTTTTCTTGTACTTCCCCAACTATACTTAATAATTTGGCTCATTTTCTCTAGATATCTGCAAATTAGACTATCTATAGAAAAAGATTTGCTATAGATTTTTTGGATGATGATGTTTTAATCACTTAGATTTATTGCACCATCCGTTTTTATCTGATTTATGTGGGTTCTTTTTGTATACAAAAATTTTCTAAAGAATAATTTCAAGGCATTTTGTTGTTTATTTTTGGAAAATGAATGATCCCTCAATTAGAAAACATTTTCAAGTTTTAGGACATTCTATCATACATGACCAAAAGAAAAATCAATTTCATTTTACTTCTTCGTTGAATGTCTCTTCATAATGATCGGTTTAGTTATATTTTTGATACGGCATTAAGCAAAATTCTTCTTTTTTTTTTTTTTTGAATATGAGATGAACCGACAATGCAATTTTTTTAAGGTTGGACCAAAAAGTAATTCAGTTTGTTTACACATTATTTCTCTTTTTAGTCACAAGAATTTCCTTCAAAAATGTGTCTTTTTTTTAGGGTTTGATTTTAATTTTTTTTTTCATTCTTCTCAAAATTCTTTGACCGATTTCAACCCTCAATTTTCTCGTGACTGAAAAAACTTTTTCTTTGACAAAGCATCATAATTTGTCTTAGAGTGTGGCCACCTCATTAAATAAATTAATTTAAAATAGATTTCTTGTAAATAATAAACACCTTTTATTTTATTTTCTTTTTTTAAAAATTTTATAGAAAGATATGTGGAGTGAAGAAGAAGAATTGTTGCTAGTAGAATCACACAAGCAACTTGGAAACAAATGGGCTGAAATTGCTAAAAGAATTCCTGGAAGGTCTGAAAATGCAATCAAGAATCATTGGAATGCCACTAAAAGAAGGCAAAATTCAAGGAGAAATAAGAACAAAAAAAACCAACAAGCTGATGATAACAAATACGAACGCAAAAAATCATCATCATATCGTCCTACTGTTCTCCAAGATTATATTAGAAGCAAGTACTTCATGAATGACGATGATTCTCCCCCCAACGCCATCACGTTTTGTGGTGGTGGTGGGAGTCATAGTGGCGCTGGATGCAGTTCCACCGCCACTACTTTCACAGGAAGTACCCCGCCCTACTCCGAAGATGATTCTCCGTCTTTGATCACTCACCAAACACATGACGAGGAAATGAACTTCATGCAAAGTTTATTTGGAAATAACAATATTGTTGATGGTACTGAGACAGGAGCGGTCACTCAAGATCTTCTAAACAAGAGCTTGTCTTCTGGTTTGAACTCCTTTGGTGAAAATTCATTAACTCACTATACTCAGGAATCTACTAAAGCAAGGATGGTAACTCAAGATCTCCTCAACAAGAACCTGTCTTCTGGTCTGAACTCTTTTGGTGAAAATCCATTCCCTCAGTCAAATGTTCGAAATTACATGCCTGATTATTCTCAACATTATCCTCCCGACCTTTACCTTCCATACCTTCTAGATGGTTCTAATTATCCAGGGTTTTTTGGATGTGGAAGCATGAATAACAATAACAATAACAACAACAATACAGGAATCATGATGAATCATCAAGGTTCTTCATCAGGAGGAGGAAACATGAAGGAAGTTGATTTGATGGAGATGATAAATTCATCTAATTCTCAATTCACTCAAGCTGGAACCTTCAACAAAACCTTCTTTTGATCTTTATATATATACTTAGTATTATTATTAATGTTGTGTTGTAGAAATGGAGTTGTTAAAAAGGTACTGTGAGATAGTAATAGTACTGTTACATAGACTGTTTGTTTAAATTATGGATTATGTATGGATTATCTTAATCTTGTCGTGTTTTTAAGAATGTTTAATGGTTCTCGTTTTATATAAGTTTTCAGTTTTTGATCAGTTTCTTGCATAATTAGTTCCATTACTCGTAATATTTTATGTGAATATGTTGAATTATATTTTTTTATTAACAATAATTTTGTCAGGCTTTTATTAAATATTTTTTATTAACTATAAATTGTCATGTGTTTTGTATTTCTATCAATTTTGGGGATCCAATATACGTAAAATTATTATTATGTATAGTAAAAATATGATATGATTTATTTATTTGCGAATTTTCTATGTTGAATATGTAGCTCTCTTTTCGTGTAATTTTAAATATATAAGTTTATTTTAAAATTTTAAAAATATATTTAAATTTATGATTAAAGTTATTCTCATATTTTGTACTCATTCACATAAATGGAGACTTCTAAATGTAATTATTCACAAATAATTACTTTTCATCCCCTTTTTATGTATTATTTTTGTTGCTGTATGGTTTTCCTTTAATTTTTTTATAAATGTAATTATTCACAAATAATTACTTTTCATCCCCTTTTCTGTTTTGTTTTTGTTGCTGTCTGTTTTTCCTTAAATTTTTTTCATTCACTTTAACTAAATCTTTTTCTTTATTTTAAGAATTCATTTTTTAAGAGTCAATATTAATAATTTTTACATGACCTAAATTATTAAATCAGATCAATTTATTATCTTAAAATTACGTTCAAATTTAAGGCTACATGAAAAGTACTATAAATTATAATTCTTCTGATCTCAATATAATTAAAAAAATAGATCTTAAAACGTCAATAGTAAAGTTCATATATTACGATTTTTTGAAAATAAAACATGAAAAATATTTTGAGTCAAAAAAATAAAAAAACATTTCATCCCAAATTTTGTAATATATTTTTTATAAGTGACTTTTGAGTGAAGCTTCTTGGAGGTGGCTTCTCATTAGGCCAACTCTTTAGTATAAATGTATATATTATGTCAGTATTTTGTCTATTTCCTGTTTTTTGCACTAATGATGTAATTATGCTTAATCTGTCACATTATTATTGATGTCATAAGTTTCATTTAGACAATAATTTTATTAAAAAGGAAAACTTATGACAATAATGATATCCTTGTCCTGTTCTTACTTATAGATAGGAGGGAATATTTGTCACAATTGTTAAATTACATTAATAATTACTATATAATTTACCTAATCATAAGAAGAAAAACTAAATCATCTTAATTTGGACAATTCAACCATACATCTCGACCTTATAATTTGACATTTAAAATTTTTTATACATGAATATGCTTAAGACATAACTAACATATTTACATTCTACGGATGGGATGTCATGTATTAGGGTAGAATATTGAATTGTCTTGTGATGTAGTAAGTTAGTAGAGGATTAATCGCATATTTATATATTGTATTGTTACTGTCCGTTATTTATTATGCTACTTTTATTATATCTATATAATTTTCAATTATTTTTCATTCTAGTTATCATTCGATATCTAGTATTTTTCTGCTTTTGGGGCTGATATATTTGAGTTGAAAGTATTTCAGAAACAGTCTCTGTATAACTATGAGGTAATAGTAAGATTTGAGTAGATTTTACTCTCTTCAAATACTACTAGTGAAATTTCACTGGATATATTATTGTTGGATGAATGTAATATACTATATCCATAACCTTACTACAGTAAAAAGTTAAAATGGCAACGTTGGTGTAATTTTTTTTCTTTTAATATTATTCGTATATAATTATTTTTCATTCTAGTTATCATTCGATATCTAGTATTTTTCTGCTTTTGGGGCTGATATATTTGAGTTGAAAGTATTTCAGAAACAGTCTCTGTATAACTATGAGGTAATAGTAAGATTTGAGTAGATTTTACTCTCTTCAAATACTACTAGTGAAATTTCACTGGATATATTATTGTTGGATGAATGTAATATACTATATCCATAACCTTACTACAGTAAAAAGTTAAAATGGCAACGTTGGTGTAATTTTTTTTCTTTTAATATTATTCGTATATGTTGCTTAAAACTTCTGGAGATGTGTATTGCGCTAAGTATTAACTAAACATTGCTTGTTAAGTATTTGATTTTTTGAAAAATAAAATAGCTCCTTCACATTATTTGACAAAATTCAAGATGCTAAGAATGAACTTTTACATGTCAATTCACATGATTTTTGTTTTTGTTTCTTTCTTTAATTCAAACATTAAGGTGTTGTCCACTGTGACAACCTTTGGTTCATGAGTTTAAAATGGGAAGAGGTTTGGATGTATCCTCCTCAACTGTTTTTTTTTTTAAAAAAAGAAAAAACAAAAACAAAGAAGTTATTTTGTTTTTTTCTATTATTTTTACAGACAACTCTTAGTGGGAGTTTCTTCATAAATTTCATCAATTTATCCTCATGTTTGTTGTTACTGCACCTTTAACTTAAAAGGGTTAGTTTGATAACGTTTTTTTTATGACAATAAGTGAAAAGAAGCAAAATAATAATAATAATTAAAAAAAATGAAGATACAAATGGCCACCGTTCCACAGATTAAGCAAAGACTGTTTGCTAAAGATTTTGTGCAAGAGGGTCAATTTGTAAAAGAGAATAAATTAAGGTTTTACCTCTTCTCACAAAATTGATTATTTATTTTGAATTATTTAAGTGGCCTGGATCGTCGTATTCAATGTCGAAGCTAGAATTTTCATTAAAAGGTTTAATATTTTAAAAAGTAGACACATGAATGTTCGACATCAATTATATATACATAAAAAATTATTTTTATCATATATAAATTGTATAATTTTTCGTTAAAAGGAGTTAGAATAAACGCCTTATTCCAATGTGATTCCGCTATTGATCCTATTGTATAAATACATTTTAAGAAAATCTTATTTACCTCAACAATTTTTTTAAAAAAAATTGTGAAATAATATCATATCACACTT
Organism: Solanum sejunctum; assembly: GCA_025642045.1. NCBI lineage: Eukaryota > Viridiplantae > Streptophyta > Magnoliopsida > Solanales > Solanaceae > Solanum > Solanum sejunctum. Next base: position 22,460,727 of record JAOTQJ010000096.1, on the reverse strand, counting down.
ATTTGTGGGTTAACCTAATAATGTAGATGTATTTGAAATGAGATGAAAGTAACAGTAGGGAGTTACCTCTTTTGTTTTAAGGACTGGATTGGATTAAAAAAAAAGGCTATATTTGTAAGTATAATTAAGATTTTTTATTCATGTATTTGAGACTTTCACATTTTAAATTTAGAGTTGAAATTATAAAATATATTCTTTTATAGAAAGTGGGTTGGCTCGCCGCAGCCTGTGCCTATATGGATTGGCCGAATTGTATTTTGCCTCCCACAATAATGGGCTAGTCTGATCTAATCCGTAAAATTTTAAAATTTTAATTGATTGGTCAGGATAGATTGAGTCGACCCATATTTCATAATTTATTTTAGCTTAATTTTTTTAAAATTTTACCTAAACACCACAAAGCGTGGTTGTATTCGTCAGGGTAAGAATGTTTAACACTCTAGCCTCATCCTTCAAATACAAAATCTTACTTCATTTGGACGTATGGAATAACCTAGTGTTTTTATCTCCGTCAACCTAGTTGATTGTCGACTTCATTTTTCGCAAGCCCTTTTCTAGTCTTAGAATTTAGTTGATTTGCGGTCAGTCATTGCATCGGAGTAGTAATTATTTGAATAATAACTTAACTTCTGATCTTAATTACAACATAATTGTGTTCTTTGTCAAATAATTTTTACAATAGAATAGTAGGGTTCTCCAATGCAGACATTTGTAGATTTGGCTTAAAAGTTTTTATTTTACCCAAACACTTAAAAAATTGAATAATTACTGCTCACCAGAAGCAAAATTGATAGATGCTTCATTTACCTTAAATGAGCATCTGACGGACCAAATATCTATATATATAATAGCTAAATATAAAATCTTGCTTTGGGCTACTATTGCCTACAATGACTTGTGTAAATTCTCATTAATACATAGGCATGACATTTGATTTTTCAGGTTGCAATTCACTTATCTAGGCATAGCATTGTGTTAAGACATCTTAGCCCTGGCAAAAAGTACTCCAGCAAGTAGACCTGAAAACATTGGCATATTTCAGTCAGGTACAATCAATAAGAATACAACAACAATATTATCCCATTGCCTCAAAGGCTCCCGCCCATTGCGGGGTAAGAGGGAGTCGGATGTACGCAGCCTGACCTCTATGTTTGAAACATAGAGTGACTGTTTCCGAATAATCCATGATGAGCATCGAAAGTTGCATTGACTAACTGCTACTTCACAATTGAACGAAGCGCAGGCAGTTTAAAGAGACATTTTGCTTTATTCCATCATATCCCAAAGCCAAAAAATAGTGAATCTTTGGCTCCATCCGGCTGTGGAAACAAGTGATATTTCCTAAAATTTTCATGGAACAGTCTGGATTGTTAACGTTACCGAAAAGTATGCTGAATAGATTTGGAATACTGAGGGGAACTTTGAACACCAAAAGGCCAGCAATAGAAATCGGAATCTTGTTTAAGGAACCCACAAGACTGTGAAGAGGAGAAAGAGTATCAACAAGTGATATAGCAAAGTGTTAACTTTCAAATATACCTCATTAAGCATTTAAGAATGATACCCACTTTTGAAGTAAACTATAAGCTTGAATCATATCTTTACAATTATATTAACGTAGTTTTTGTTCTATTCTCTTCCTTCGTTTCCCATTATAATGCAAGTTAACCTTGTCTAAGTGTCATCAGCGAAGATTTATCCCGTTGTCCTATTTTATCTGGCAGCCTTTCTTTTTTAATCCATCCCAAAAAAGAATGTTATCTTACTATAATTACAAACATTTTAGATTAAAATTTCCATTTTAACCTTAATGAAATGCTTTTACAACCACACAACTATCTAAGAATTGTTTTATCCTTTTTTCTTAATATAGTGCCTAGTCAAACAATGCAACATAAAATGGGACGATGGGAGTAGCAAATAATTCAGTCTTCCATCGTTCCTCCAATTCTCTTGAGAGGTATATGGAGAAACTATAGGAAATAGAAATATTCAAGTAATTCATGATGTAAACCCCAAGAAAATTCAAGCGAGTATAAATCACCTGTAGGTGGTTGGACCAGTTTGCTTCAAAAACCACATTGATGTGAAGCTAATGGCTAGTCCAAGAAGCCCACTGGCTGTTGCAGCAACCCAAAACATTGGTATCTTAATTACATCCCTGGAAATGAAACAAGAATGGTATGAAACTGCAATATTCATTTAGGAACCCCAATGAGAAGGATTAAAAAGAAAAAGAGAGACTGCAGGGCTGCCCAAACATGTAATATAATACTTACGCATTAATCACATAACTCCATTCATCGAACAGGAAGATCAAGATGATAGCAAAAGGTATAGATAATGCATTGTTCAGTAACACCATGGAAACTTCATTAAGAGATCCAGACTTTGTAAACTGCTTTGCTCTGTCCATGACACGTCGCAATGTGAGCTGTTAAAAATTGATGCCCAATGTATATCAACAGATTAGGAAACCAAAAACATATACTTTGAAGTTTGTCTTGTTACATGATAAAAGTCTAAATTTGCGGTTTTCTTAAATTCAAAGAAGTCATAGAGTCAATTTCTGCGCAAAATCTTGGTATGGGCAATCTAGATGAGGAACTGAGCCAAGCAAAAAGTACATACGGAGTAGCTTGCTGTGAGAATACAATTAACTGATTGCCAAGCGTATCCCGTAGCATCAAATGAGAGGTCTGTTATACCTCCAGATACAGCAGAGATAATCTGAAAAAGCAAGAAGATAGTAGTTCATATACAACAGAACAGAATTTCATTGAGTGAGTGAGAAGCCAGATGGAGTTCGTTTTTGGCTTTTACTAAGATAAAAAAGAAGTGGAACAGTTGAATCATCACTTTAACACAGCAAAAAATGAGGTATATGTGACTGTCAATTAATCAAAATCAGGTAAGTAAATGCTTAGCAGGTCTTCTGTATAGTGGTAACTGAAGGTTTACAATACCAATTTCTTCCCAATCCTGATATGGACTGGATATGTACAGCATAAGAATTACAGAGACCATTTTCCATGAGGACGTGACCCCTTTGACATCTAAATATACATTGTATAAATGAACAACAAACATACCATAACAAACATGGCAGTCCACACTTTCTGATTCTGCCGCTTCCCAAAAATATACAGTTCTCCAATTGCTGTTAAAATATTTGTCACATTCTTCAGAATAGTCACCATTGCAATATTTATGTATTTCAAACTGAAAAGGTGCACAAGTAAATGTCATTGGCATAATGCTGTACCACTAATTGTAACTAAATCAATGGTGAGCCTAGACATATCAGATATTACCTATACATGCCTGAAACGAGCATGCCAATGAAGATCAAATTCACAGGGATCCAAACTTTAATTAGCTTCCAATTGAGCTTCTCCACTGTAACAGCTCCAGAACAACCCAATATACCAACTATAAGAGTACTGATAAGATTCTGCAAGAAGTACAAGTAGCATAAGCTTTCATAAAATAGCATCTGTAGAGATGGTCAACTTTAAGTAGAGAATACCTGGTAAAACATTAATGAGATCCCAGCATTGAATGAATAACTTGAAAGGACAATTTTGTTCAGCATGATCATGAAACAAGAAGAAAGGCAATATGCAGTTCCAGACAAAAGAGGGCCAGAATTTCTTCCAGATCCATGTTCCCTTTTTTCTTCTGTATCCACAGCTCGATTAATTTTGGAATACCTGTGAGATGAAAGAATAGTTTATTAGAATTCATTTGCTTATCACTGTTCAGAACAGGCCCTCACCCCATCCAGCTGGAAGACGTCAAAAGTCTATGTAAAGAACTCGCGAGCAGTTCTGAGAAATATTCGAAAGGTTATACATCCACAATAAATAAACTTTCAGTCAACGCCATGTTTGTTGCCAAGGTAGAGCTTTTATTTTGCCTCTCAAAATATAGTGTATAAGGAGAAAGATAGCCCAATACATTTTGAAGGTATAAATTGTAATGAGGCTCAGTTGAACGAAGATAGCTAGCTATTAGACAACTACCCGTTAGTTGATCTTTAGCAGACTCAAAAAGACCTTTTTTAAAGGCAAGAAGAAGATTCTGAAGCAGGGTTCCAAAATGTTGGCTAAGATTCACATATCTATCATATAAACCATGAAGTTTCTTGAACGACTATATCTCAGTCAAGAAAAGAAGAGTAACATCCATGAAGGCAAAGTAACACAATAAGGAAGATCCAATGAAATCAAACAGAAGAATGTGTGTGGCTTGTTTGTCATTCAGCTTGAACGACATTAAAGGAAAAGAATAAATTACATAGAAAGAGATGACAAAAGCATCAAAAGAGAGCTCCTAAAGGAAAGTATGCTTCATAGGTATAACACCTATCCCTTGAATCCTGACCAATAAAATGAAGAAGAAAGAGAAAAGAGAGATTTCTAGTAGAGAGTTGAACAGCACAACACCTGTTGCTAGCCACTCTTCGAACTGCACCTATTGATGTCTTGATAGCAGACCAATCTCCTTGCCTACGAAATCCCTCAAGAATTTTGCGCACTACATAAAATCTTTTTGCAAATGCCACCTTCTCAGTTACAGATGTATAATCTGGCTCCTCGCCATTCTGACAGATAATGGATTCCAACTTAACCACAGAGGACATTGAATCAACCTTTAATCAAGAAAGAAGAAAAGGAATCAATTTCAACGTCTAAAATGCACATAAAGAGCTCTGAATTGCACTGACAACAGCTAAAATCTATCAGCAGTCTGCTACACCAGTCCAAGTACTACCAAGTGCAACTTATTCTATAAAAACTCTCCATTAGAATAAAATGGAATGCCAACATTGGTGCCTACTGTCTATACTGCTTTGCTCCACCTTGGTTCAACCAAAAACAATGCTAGCAGCAGTATCTCAATTTGGTTAACTGCCAACCAATGGAGCACCCATCATGCAATCAATAAATCAACTACCCTCAATCCCAAATTAGATGGGATTGGCTATATGAACCTTATATATCCCTCTACACAAGTCCATGTCATTTATATATCATTAGATTATTCTTTCACATAAAATTAGGGGCTCTATAAAACCTAGTATAAAACTTGTTCCACCAGAAAATGCTACGGAAGAGTCAATGTCAATCTTCCCAACAAAGCAAAAGCTGGAAGAAATCTTTAAGCCCTGCATCTTCAGGTACTCTTAGTGCAGCAAAATCAGGGAATCACCCATTCTTCCAAGCATAGCAAAATTTTTAGCAAATATCAGGTATGAATTCATTAACGACTCAACTCAGTTCTTTAGCGTAGCTATAACAAACAGTAAAACACCTATACATGGGTTTAGATGAATAATTAAACCAGTAAAATGAGTTTAAGCCAAATGTTTCTGTAAATAAGAATAAACAACACTAAAGAGCATACCCTTAGATCTTCAGAAGCTTCCAGATTACAATCAAGAACGAAAACTCCTAATTCCACAAATTATTTTTCAAATCTCAGCCACTACATATAAGAACACCAGCTAAAAATTACCCTTTCGAAAATAAATTAAGCAACCGCCAATCGTGAATTTAGTTTCCGTACAACGCTTCAAGCGTCTGGGCACAGCAAAAAAGCTCACGAAAAAGACGTGAGAGGGGAAATAAAGTGCTTTTTGAAGAGTACGCAAAGCCAATGGAAAGCGTGGATCTGAGAAAACCATATAGGCAATAGAAGAAGACATAGGGAGTATTTTAATACGTTGTAATTAATGGAGAATGAAGCTGAATTTAGATCAGAGAGCGGGATTCCAGGAGAAGAAGGGGTGAAGTTGAATTTGGGTTTATAGGGAACTGAATTCGAGGCAAAAAAACTTCGCAGTTAGTCAATTTTTTGTTAATTAAGTATTGATTTTCCCCATTTTTTTTGTGCCTTTGAGCTTCATCATTCTTCAAAAACAATTAAGTATTGTTCTGCTTGAGAGTTCTTCTAATGGAGAAACACGTATGCGTTCAAAGTTCAAACTGAGATTTATGCGGGTGACAAAATGGCGGGTTTTGCACGATTCTCGAGAATGGATGATTTAATGGGCTGGATTAGACATACTGGCCCGTTGTTACTTGTGGGCCGGCCTAACGATTCTGGATTACACAAAATCATTTTGAGGATTTTTGGTGTTTTTCGTTCGCGACATCCATTACTTAATGCGAAAAAAAAAATAAATTTAGTGAAATGAAATCATTTTAAGGGTTTTGAGTACTTCACTCTTCCGGTCCCATTTTAGGCTTTTTTTTTAAATCTTAAAGAAAATAATTTACGATCACACAAATATCAAAAAATTATTCTAGGCCATAAGTTTTAGAATTTTCATAATTCTTTCTTTTCTTTTAAACATCATATCATGTCAAATGGTGCAACATAAAATGGGATAAAGTATTTAAAAGGTAATATATCAACATAATTCTTTATTGAGTGAAGAGTCAAAAATACATCTAAAATATTTCTTCTTTTTTCGAGTTTTATATCAAAATTATTATGTGCTTGAGTTTTTTACCTTAAATTTCAGGTATAAAACACAAACAATTAATAGTTCACGTGTGTTATATATATTTATTGATAAATCAATTATAAAACTCAAACAATTTAAATTCAAATATGCTTCGATAAATACTTGATGATAGCTAATCAAGTACGAAACTCAAATAATTGAAATATTCTTTCGATGAGTCCTCGGATTCCTTATTATTCTAATATTTGAATATTTCTTAGATATTGACTTAATCTAGTTGGCACCATACAAGCTAACGTTGCATGTTACTATAACTAAGATCGCATAGTGAATTCAATCACGAATCTACTTTTTGAATTATAAGCGTTAATAGTATAATAAAACAATTCAAAACACATACGATATCTAATTTTATTTATCCAAAGCAATTTAGACTATAGTTATCATT
>JAOTQJ010000096.1:22433376-22451876 GCA_025642045.1 Solanum sejunctum | reverse complement strand
TTATAGCTCGCGATAAACATCTAAAATAATTACAGTTTTAATTTTATATAATTCACGTGATTTATATAATCGTACACAAATATTGTACAAATTATATAAATATTATTATAACTATAATTATGAAATATAATTATTTAAAATCATAAATATAAAACATAATTAGACTTTATATATTTATCATTTATAAAATTTACTACAAAATATTTACACCATCAAGTTATTTTTACCTATCTAGCATGTAAGCATGTTATTTATGTAGTTTAGAAAGGCTGTGTAAACCTTATTTCTATTTTTACAAAAGGCAAATTCAGTACATTAAAATGATCCCTAAAAATGCGCTATAGCAAATTTTCCCTAAGTACTCTTCTTTTAAGTTGTAATACAGAAATTAACACCAAATTTCTCATTAGATAATTAACACACAACATATTTATCATCACTAATCATACAGTGTACACTATAACAAAACAAGGAAGTACAGCCCTTGAATTAAATACCAACAATTCATCTTCTTCATCCAATCTGGTGTGAGACCCATTTTCCCTACCTATCAACGAATCAAACCCGGAATCCTCCTTATCCACATAACCGGGATCACACCCGATTCGACCCGCAATGACCCGACACACAAGCATCGCACGCTTCACGTTCATGAACCTGAATTCCTCCTCAATATCCTCAGGTACCGACACGTGTCCCCTCCAGCTGGTTGGTTGCATGGAAATTCCGTCCATCTTATGTGAGAATCCACTTTTTATAATTCCACATACACTGCAGTACTGCTGGGTACAGATGCTGGAATGACCGTTTTGCCCCAGCTCACACAGGAAAGTAGTACAGTGGAACCTCAACAGCTCGTTGCCGTCAGCTATGCACCTTTCGTCCCTTTTAACGACGGCGTTTCGACTGGCTTTTTGCTTTACGCACTCTCTGTAGTCTTCAAACCGGGTTAAAACCCGTTTGCTGTTGTTGATCTTTAGGATCCGATGGATAACTGGGTTCTTCGATTTATCGGCCCAACCCGTTTGGAAAATGATCCGAACTATGTTGTTACCGGAATCCCCATCTGTGAGTTGGGAAATTGCGTGTTTAATAGATTGGTGTTGTTCGAGATGAATCGGGCTTTGGAATACTTCCCCACAAAGGGTACATGGGTAGATGTCGTTTCGTAAAGGGAGGAATAATTGGTCGGAGGCTATGTCGGATTCGGGTATTGGAGAAATGGAGCGGTTAATCGGGTCGTCTGATGAGATGGGTTTTTGAAGGGACCTTGTGGAAGAAGAGGGAGAAGGGATTGAAGGGTTATGGTGAGCTGGGCTGTTGATTTTTTGAACCGGGTCGGGTTTATTGGAGGAGAGAATGCGTTTGATGTAAGACCAAGAAGAGGAAATAGTTTTCGCGGTTGATGATTTGAGACGAGTCGGCGGCGGCGGGGGTGAAGAATCGCGATGAGAAGAGAGTTTTCGTTTTTTTGAAGGTTGATTTTGGGAGGAGGAAAAGAAGCAGCCGAGGTGAAGTAAGAGGAATAGGAGAGAGAGGAAAGAGGAGAAAAGGGGGCGAAGGAGGGAAGCCATTATTGATCACATTGAGAGAAGAATGAGAGAAGAAAAAGAAGTGGAAAAGAAGAGTAGGGACATGGAGATGTGGAAGTGTCATAAAGCTAAAAGGCTGGTATTTGGTGGAAGGGTTACTTCATGGCATCTTTCTTCTGCTCCTTCTTGTCTTCTTTTGTGGATTTATTACTGAATTTTTTTAGCATCATTATCAGAATAAAGTTAATTTTGTCTGTCATCTTGGAAAACTATAGGCAGCTGTGTAGTGTATAATAGTTTTGGCAAATGAAAAAATATTAAAAATATCATTAAATTTGATGTGATGTAAATTGTTAATTTTATTATTAAATTATTGATAAGTTTATAAATATTATTTTATTTGATTAATTAAATTAAAATATATCATCGATATATTTTAAGTGTTAAAATTATTTTTTAACTTAACAAGAATTTAAAGATGTATTACTAGTTCGGAGATGAAATAACTTGTATCAAATTTAAGGATATTTTTAATATTTTTCTCTTTTGATATAATGTATGATTATTTTTTTCTACATATTGATAGATATTAGATAATTTTTTAATTATTTATTCATTATTTATATTTTAATTATGAAATAAATTATTATATATGCTATATATAATGAAATAACTTGACTTGAAATAATTTATCTTTAAATAATTAATTTTAAAATAAATTATTTATAACTGAATGACGTTAACAACTTAATATTAGGTGAATTTGATCTAATACTAGGTAAAGAAATTGAACATTGAACCAAACACGGCTAAAAAAATAACTGTAAAATTGTTGTGTTTAATATAGAGGTCAAAATATTATTTCAAATAAAAGAGAATTGTTCAAACATTATAAGGAAATTATTATCTTATTAAATATGAGATTTTTTTTTAATGCATGACCTCACATCAAAAAATAAAGATTCTCATTAATTGTATATGTGAAATTTTTTCAATCCTTAGCAACAACTCATAAAGTACGAATTGCTCAAATTCTGAAAAATAAGTAAATTACTTTTGCATCTAACAAGTGAGACTATAATATAAAAGCACTCTCTACTATGAATTTAACTTCTCATTCAACAAACCGTACAAAAATATATAACGAAAGACAATTTATTAGGAATTTATTTATATTAAAAATCATAAAATTAAGAATTTTAATAAACCGAATATTATTCATCGTACTACATATTTTGACATTAAGTCGGTGAGATTTAAAATCAATGCAAAAGTTGCTTAGTAGGAAGAATATTGCAAATATTTAACAAAATTAATGCAAGGCATCCGTAAAGTTTTATCTAAGCACACAATATTCATTGATACTATATTAGAATAAAGTTTACAAATTATTCGACTTTTTAACTTTACGATTTTTACTATCCATCTTTTCTCTTTTTGCATAATATCTAAGTTACTAATATACGCTTTTGTTGGTGAAATTACAGATTAAAAAAACAACAGCTTGTTATATAGGTTATTATTTGTGGTTGATAATGTAACTGTTGAGACACAAAGTCTCATATCAGTGGTTAATGGGATGGGTGGGCTCGTTCTAAGGTTTAGGTAATCCTTCTTCCTTTGAGCTAACTTTTTGGGTATGAGTTAGACCTAAAACTTTCTTTAACATGGTATCAGAGCAGGACCCATCTCATCCAATGTTGGGCCTCCGAGAAATTGTTTATGCACCAGATGCTAAGTACTGAGCGTGAGGGAGTTAGGCCTAAAACCTTCTTCAACAGTAACTTACATCTTTAACCGCAACTAAGCACTGAGCGTGAGAGAGTTAAACCTAAGACATTCTTCAACAGTAACTTACATTTTTAACCACAGCAAATATAATATATGAAGTGTATATAATTTAGTAAAAGTATGTCAATAGTTCTGTTTTAATTAAGTAAAGAAGTATGGTAAGAGGAATCTAATTGTACATGAACTGAACTTGCCAAGTAAAGAACACGATAAAATGTTGTCAAAATAAAAAATAAATATTCCATTCATGTCGACAACAAAATTCTCTGTGCTCTCAACAGAGAATCCCAACGTCCACACTTTTGTATGTTTCAATCTTCATTTAACTTTTTCCTCCTTACGTTGTTACTTAGTAATAATTGTTTTACTCTTTGGTTTTCCTATCTTCTGTATTCTTTTTAAGTGGAATTTTAATGGAAAGAGCTAATTATACTCTACTTTTATTTCTTTTCAATTTATAATTTTTTTAAAAATTTAGTAGAATCCAAATACATTACAAAATATTGTAATATATCACATCTTGATTTTGATTACATCTTTCAATATCCCGATACATCGCATTTCGATTCTAGATATATCACTAAATGTCCCAATATATTGTGTGTGTCCCGATACATCGCTTCAAAAATATGAAAGGTTAGGAATTTTTGCAATTTTTTCAAATGATTAAATTTTTTAAAAAATAGGATAAACTAAATTATACTCCTATGTTTAGGTAATTTTTTCTTTTTTTAGTCCGAGAAAAAAAAGTAGCTTATAATTTTTGCATTTTATTATTAACGCATTAATACTTATACTCAATTATTAAATATCATTTGTGTAAACCAAGACCTCTTTATGTGTCGAAAATAAGCATGGCATGTGACTCAATGACTCGTGGTCTTGTCCACTTGTGCTCGACTCATGTTATTAATACAACAATTTATCCAGGTATATGTAAATTTTATTTAAATAAATTATTTTTAATAGACTTGTCACTTTCAGAACTTCTGTTCTTAATGACATTATTATTATTTTTATTGTTATAAAAATTTTTTTGATCATTTTTATAAAATTGTAGATGCAATGCATGAGTATCTTTTTTTTTTTTTTCTTCTCTACATATATATTTTTTTTGTCTTGTAAGGAGAGTACACCAAGTAGAGTAACTCTCCAAATCACTTTCAATTCTTAGGGTATGTGAATATAAATTTCTTAATAAAAATTTTCTTCAATATAATTCCTAATGCATAATGTACGTAATTGGAAGTTAGTAATGATTTGGTTCTTTCGCATGAAAATTATGATTTTAAATATCAAATTCTTCAAAAATATCATTTGGAATTTTCAAATTGTGACTTCAATTTTTTTAAATGTAAAAATTGATCGGTAAGTTTATATTTTGTAAAAAGAAAAAGACTTGTCTCTTTAAATTTTATAAAAATAAAGCTTTTGTTCGCCGTAAAGAGATTGTTCATGCCAAGCGGAAAAACTATATAAAAGAGAAACTAATTTTGTTTACTATTGAATCTTTAAACTTATATGTATTTGAAAAATTGTAATTGTAGATATTTATTTATCAAAGAAACATGAAGAGATATCTGACCCTTGATATCTTATTCATGCACTATTATTCGCTCATTTGATAAGGTTGTATAAGAATTAAAACAAATTTCATAATTTTTACAATTTGTGGAGTTTTTATGTTTATGAGAAAAAAAAACTTAAAGAAATTCTAGCTGCATGTTTAAACAAAACTTTAATTTCAAATTAATTTGATTTCAAATCATAATTTCATACCGCATGTCAAAACATGTCCTTAGAACAATAATAGTTTATATTTTAATTAAATAAAATATTTGGAATTAAAAGTATTAAGTTTGACCTAATTCATATGTAATCTTCTCCGCCGTTGATGCATTACTTTTATAATTCGTGATAAAATCATAAAAACGATAAGAATATGACACAATTAATAAATTAATTAAGTAATGGCGCGAGTGGATTATATATAGTTAAGAATAATTGCTCTCTTCACATTTTTAGAGGGGCCAATTTTGATTTTCTCTTTGTCCTATGAAAGATATGAAGGCCCTAATGTCCCCTTCCATTCATCAATATAATGCTTCTAAATTTAATTGTTATTCAACTGTCTTAAAATATTTATCGTGTTTTTAAATAAAAGGGTGCTCAATTGTTTCATTTTATTTTTATATTAAGATATAATTTTTTAAATTAAATATTTATTCTATTTATGTACATCAGTAGGGGTGTTTATAATCTTCAAAAACGGATATAACAAAAAATATTCTTGAAGAATGAGAAAAGTCATATATTTATGGTTAATGAGATGGGTGGACTGCTTATAAAGCTGAGCAGTCGTTCTTCCTTCGAGCTAGTTTTGGGGATGTAAGTTAAGCTCAAAACTTAATTTTATATGGTATTATAGTAGAACTCATCTCACCTAATATTGAGTCTCCAAAAATTAAAAATAGACAACACACTAGATGCTGAGCGTTAGACATGAGGACGGTATTAAAGAATGACAAAAGTTTCACATGATTAATGAGATAGACTTCTTATAAGAATTGTACAATCATCTTTTCATCAAGCTAAATTTTGAGGTGAAGGTTAAACTCAAAATAAATACTTTAAAATAAACTGCAAAGATTATCTCTATCTCTATTCCCTTTACTATTTGATAAGTCTTCTCCCCCTTTCCAAGAGCCAGCTAGTTGGTTGTATTGAAAAATAAAAAATAAAATCATAATTAATTAAAAATTTATTTAAAGTTAAAAATAAAAGTTGGTTGTACTAAAGTTGTTAATTCCGACTGACGAGGTGAGAGATCACGAGAAAATTGCCACATTAAAGTGAGGACATTGGATCTCTAGTCTTGCATGTTGGTAAAAAAGTGTCCTCCTAGTTTTACTTGGTAAATGGACTTTAATTTACTTCAAAATAAGAAAAAAAAATATTAAACACATATTAGTTAATGAACTGATATAATTATAGTTTAAATTAGTTATTATTTTTAGTAAATATATAGCTATAATTACAGTTTGAATTTGATATAATTTGTGCGATATATACAAATATTATGCACGATTATATAAAATTATGAGTGAACCAAATTGTATAGCGAAATATACAAATAATGCGAATATGTAGTAAATTATACAGATGTTATATACTAATTATATAGCGAAATATATAAATATTATACAAAATTATAAATTATATAACGAATTATACAAACGTATATATTAATTTTACGATTTCAAGTGATCGATTCATTTTCCATTAACCTTGTATGAATAGTCCTGCTAAACTTTTTTTTTCTTCATATTTATGATCTTAAAATTTGAATGGCAAAAAGTTGTTGGAAACAATAAATCTTCAGACTGTGGTACTTCTAGTCCCAACTCTTTAAAAATTGCAATTTAATAGCTATATATAGAGTCCTAGAACCCTAAAAAGATTAAAGTATACAGTATATTCACGTGAAAAATTTAATTGATGTATAATTTCACTACATTTCAAATAACTAAAAGTCAATGGTCAATTTTCATAAATAGGCAAAATGAGTTTTATAGTTTTACTTATTCAAACAAAAAATATTAGAAAGTGTTGACGAATTAGTACAAATAAAATTTCGTCAGAAAATGGGAAATTAGCTACAGATAAAATTATATAGCTATATAGCAAAAATCCTACTAACATTTTTTTAGCTATGAATTAGCATCAGAATATACAAAATATTAATTATCTAGAAGCATTTTAATGATAAATTAGCTAGAAATTATCGATAAATTCGATAACTACTTACACTTGGCTAGGGAGAAAGAAAAACGAAAGGACACAATTGTTACGGAATTTACAATATATACTTTTCTTAACAAGTTTGATGTAATAATTTAAGTAATGAATTTAAAAGAATCACTGAAAAATAATATAACAAAATGCTATTTATATTATGTTAAATTATATTAATAGTGTAAACATTCTTTTAACAATCAATATATATAACGTAATTAGAAAAATAAAAAGGTGAAAAGGACCTTAACAAGATGAAAAGATTTTGGAGGTGGTCATTGTCAATGTTCAATTTCACTTACTAGAGTAGTAATAAATAATGATGACAAAAAAATTTTCAAAAATAAAATAAAAGAAACACTGTAAAAGTTAAAATTAATTTTCCAAAGAATGGGGAAGTCAACATCAACAATCAATATTTTGACTAATGCAGTCATTGAAAGGATAAAAGAGAGAGTTAGTATTGCTGTGGTCACGAACTTTGACCTCAATATTTTTTTTTTGTAATATGACGTACAGATATAAACGATGTGATATAAAATTAAATTTTTTAAAATTTAAAATTATCCACATAAAATAAATATAATTTTTATTTCAATTTAAATGTCTTAATTTGACTATATACAAATTTAAGCAACAATAAATCTTATTAAAACTTATGGTCTTCAATTTAAACATGTACGTGGTCCTTAAGTCTTATCATCTTAAATTTTTAAATAGAAATATTGAAATTGAAAGGTTTACTATATTAGTCAATACTGAGGAGTAGCTATCGATGGAGACTTTCTACTGACAAAACAATAATTTTATTTATATGTAAAGTATATTAAAATTCTGATTGTATGACTTTGATATAAACTCACGTAATTTTTTATCTTCACGATATTTTTGCTCATAATTTAGCGCCATATAATTGTCATAAAGCTACCGACAATGTACAAACTCTTAAATGAATAAATGTTACCCCCCTTCTATTTCTATATTTTTCTGTTGGTGGACTCTACAATGGTCATAGCTTTTTTAAGTAGGGACATCAAAAATAATTAAGGATCAATATCATATCTCTCTCACACACACATATATATGATATTGTGGGTAATATCTTGAATACTGTCACGCTAATGCTTACTACTATCATGCAATTCTCTTATGTTGTTTAAAAATGATGATGATAAACATAGATTGTGATGGAATTATTTTAATTTTTTTATTTTTAATTAGTGATATCGATTTTAAATTTTTAAAAGAAAAAGAAAATCTACTGGAGATGTCATCCTCAAAAAATAATATTGTAATATACAAATACAAATTACTCTAACTTTAATCTATATATATATATATATATTGAAAAAAAAATGATGATATCAATTGTTAGATAAGGGAAAAAGGAACGAGATAAACAAAAATATTTTATTAATTGAAATATCTTGTAGTATTGACCCCACGTGTGCTTCTCTATGAATCATTTTGTCTACTACTACGATCTACAAACCAAGGACCAGTAATAATAATTTATACTGCTAACAAACAAAGTCGAGCCCATCTATTTATTTACACTGAGCCATGGAGTAGTTCACACCTCAATGCCTTTTTTTATATGTATAAAAAAATAATCCTCTATTTATCATTCAAAATTAGTGATTTGACTAATTTAAATTATGTGAAATTTATTTTATTGAATATTTTTTATTAAGCTATTTCTTTTAAGTGTAATTAAATTTTTTTTCATTCCTAATACGATTAGATTGAGACTTATATACATTCAACCAAAAAAATTTTTAACTTGAATTATTACTTTCTTTCCATTAAAAGTAAAGAAATTTTAATAATAACAATAGGGCTTGATGAAAAATCTACTTAATTAACAAGTGTTGAAAAAAATCTTAGTACTTAGCATTTGGTGCGTGAATAATTTTTTCAAGACCCAATATTAGATGAGACAGGGCCTGCTCTGATACCATGTTGAAAAAGGTGTTAGGCCTAACTCACAATCCAAAGCTAATTTAAAGAAAAAAAAATTATCAAAACCTTATAAGTAGATCATCCATCCCATTAACTATCAAAGTAGAACATACAAGTCATGGGATTAATAGAATAAGAAAAAGTATAGTAACAGCTCATATGGTGGAATCAATTTAAAGGCATTATCGGGTCCTTAAAACCCTAATTAATGAAGGATAATTATAGAAATAGGTAGGGCTCCACGCACAAATTAAAGTTGGTCGTGGGATTAATTAACAAATTAAAGATACTAGAAGCACTATAACGAAGCCCAGGTCCACCTGACTCCCATTTTAAGCCCATTTAGTTAGTGGAAAGACAAGTCAAAAGAACAAACTATTGATGATAAATTGATAATCACTTAATTAATTAATCTATTGAAATTGTTATCATTATAAAGTGTTCCACCCTTCACTAATCTATTATGAAAAACATGCGTACACAGCCATTTAAAATATTTTAATTATTCTACATAATTATAATTTAGGTAATTATATTTTATAACTATAGTTATAGTGATATTTATATGATTTGAGCAATATTTGTATAATTCTCTATATAATTTAAAGTTTTTGTTTAGCGTTTGTATATTCGCTATACAATTTGTGCACAATGTTTATATGATTCGTTATATAATTCATAGTGTTTGTACATTACACCATATAATTTGATTCGTGTACAACTTTTATATAAATACACACAATATTTAAATACCGCTAGATATTTGTTGAGAGTCATAATTAATTCAAACTATAACTATATTAGTTATATTTGCTTGTCCACGTTTTCCATCTTTTATTTTTGAAGCCCACCACTTGAAATTGGGTGTTTGGACCAGGATGCTGCTAGTAGTAGAGACTGAGCAAGCTGCTGCCTTTTTTTTTTTTTGGACTGATCCATACTCCATAGAGAGTCTAATATACTATCAATTAGAATTTTGTAAGTTATTATGAATGTTAGATTATTGTTTAATATTTTGTTTATCATTCGGTGTTTGAGTCCATGGATTCCCGAATAAATTTGGATCGTACACTGCAAGGCCCATTTTGGGGGTGACACTCCAACAGAATTTTTTTCATTCCTAGAGCTCGAACCCGAGGCTCTGATTAAGGGTAAAGTGCTCCCACCAGTGCATGACACCCCATGTTGGTCAGCGAATTGTAACCTAAAGAAAAAGTTGCTACCCGAAAAGCATGATCGAGTACTTAATAAAAATTGTTTTTAATGAAGTGCATGCAAGCTGAACTATAGTTACAGATTGGTGGAAATATTAGACATGTACTAGTAAAAAAAAGAAAAGAAAGTTAATGGTACCGAGTTGATTAACCACTGTAAAGATTATAAATTAGTGTTTTTAACTGAGTAGATTTCACGTAAATTTGGTATATAGGTAGTACTAGTAATTTTTGTTTTTATAAAAGTGCATGCATGCTGAATATTAGTTACAGTTGGGTGGGAATATTTGATTGTACTAGGAAAAGAAGAGAAGAAAGTTATTGACACTGAGTTGATTAATTAACCAGGATTCACAAGATATCTACCAAGGAGGTAAACTATTTTGTCCTTGATTCACCAACCAAAGGATACACACAGAGAAACTTGTACATGTATCAAGTTATTTAAAGCTAATTACAAGTAATTATTAATACCCTAAAAGTAAGACAAATTTATAAATATAACAAAAATCTTGATTTAGGAGAAGCGATATGACACTTTAAATATTAAATATCGTAGCTAAGGGTGATAATTGGACGGTTGGATTAAAGTTGAGCCGATTATAATAAGTCAAAGATAATAAACGTGTCAAATTCAATCTAACTCAACCCAAATTTGCTTGGATCAAAATGGGTTGGGTCGAAATGGGTTGAGAGTGAGGTAAAGACCCAATCCGATTCAACTTTCACTATTTTAGTACTTAATTGACTTATATTTTTTCTATTTTGGCTACATAAATCATATCAAATTAAAAAAAATGTGTTAGGAATATTTTGATAAGATCTTTCTCCTGATAATTAAGATTGCATATCAACCTAATTTGAAATGGATTGAGATAATAAATGAGCGAATTATTAATCCACCCAAATTTCAATAGATTGGATTTAATTTTGCTGCCCTTAAATTCGTAACCGTTAAATATTCGTACTAAGGAAATAATCATAAAAAGAAGCTAAATGTTTAGAGTTTTATTTGAAACATGGGAAAACATATACAGTATATGAAATTTCAGCATCGTATAGTAATACATCCTCCAAGTATACGTAAATAAATTGTTCTTAAAACTCAAGTAACCAAACAAATTAAGTAATATACTTGAACAAACACAGTGAAAATCACAACAAAGCAAATACAATTACAATTACAATTACCAATAATTCCATCAGACCATTTAAATTCCCATTTTGCCCTTTTCATCAAGCAGACATAGCAATCTTGGGAGCTGCAGCTGCTAGTTCACGTGGCCGCAAATAAACTTTAAGTCCATTTTTCATGAACAAAGTCAACGACATTTTCTGTTCAACTTTATGACCTGGAACCAGTAATAGCCGGTAACGGAGCAAAATAGCAGCAGCAACAGATTTCATTTGGAGGTAAGCCAAGTCTTTCCCTAAACAAGTTCTCGGTCCACCATTAAACGCGACAAATTTATACCCATCTTTTGGGGGTTCGAACCGGTCTCCTCCGGTCGACAGCCATCTCTCCGGTTTAAACTCCATGCAATCCTCACCCCAAACCGTTTTCATTCTCCCAACCGAGTAGATGGAATAAGTTACTGTTGAACCGGCTGGGACCCACGTGCCATCTGGCAAAACATCGTCCGAAATGACATATTTGAAATCTTCAGGGACTGAAGGGTACAAACGTAAAGTTTCGGCTAAAGCCGCTTTGAGATAAATCAGCTTATCGGCTTCATCAAAATTCAGCGGCTCTTCAGTCCATTTTTGATGATCTTCACCTCGGCTCTCCTTTAAAACTTTTGATATTTCTTCGATTATTTTACTTTCCACGTGGCAGTTGTTCATGACATTCCAAAAGAACCAGCTCATAGCGACTGATGAGGTGTCACGTCCAGCTAAGACAAAATTCAAAGCGATGCGTTTAAGTACGTCACTTGGAAATGAATTTCCATTTAAGTCCTTTTTCTTCATAAAACGTGATAATAGATCATCGGACGGACTTTCCTTACGCGAATCCAATGCCTCAGAAATGTAATTTTCTACAACTTTGAGGCTTTTTTGTAACCTCTTTTCGGCTCCGATGCCTAGAAATTTTTTTAGCCTCCAAAGAAAGTAAGGGTATAATAGTCTTTGCATAGTGGCTTCAGTGGCTGAATCAAAAGCTATAGCAAATGGATTTTCAGGCATTTTTGGTGAAAGAGTTTCTGGGTCTTTACCAAAAGTAAGTCCACAAATGTTATCAAAAGTTAAACGTAGCAATAAATCTTGCAACTCGACCGGGTTTTTCTCCCTAGCTGCCTTATCCAAAATTACCCACAACCGGGTTCGGATGGTCCGGTTCACCCACCGGTTCATTGCTTGTCGTAATGTCCGGGTTGTGAACTCAAGAGCAGCGGTTTTCCGTTGCATGAGCCACGTGTCACCATCACTGTTGAATATGCCTTGACCCAATAGATCATCGAATGCATTTTGCCAAGTTGGACCTTTTGGGTAGTTATCGAACCTGATTCACGTACAAATTAAATCGCAAAAAAAAGTAATATAATTAGTACAAACATCACAATTATTAAAAAGAAAAATGTATTACTGGTAAAAGTGAGCCCAATTTTAGTGCTCATTTTAATTCAAGGGACAAAAATATCCTAGACTTACCCATTTAAATATGTGTAATGCATAATACTCTACTACTTTAATATTCCCTATGTTTCCATTCTCTTATACTATATGCACCAAAAATAATTGATATTATAATTATAGTTACATAATTTTATAGGATGACATATTTTAAATCATAAGTCTACGTAATATTAAATCTGGTTTGAAGGATATGTGTAATGCATAATACTAATCTACCACTTTAATATTCGCTATGTTTCTATCCTTTTTTATTGTATGTTGAAAAAATATATTCTTTCTATTTCAAAAAGGATGATCTAGTTTTATTTGACATGAAATTTAAGTAAATAAAGAAGATTTTTCAATCTTGTGGTCCTAAATTAAAGTTATGTTAAATAAACCAAAATATCTTTTAATCTTGAGGCCTGAAACATGTCACACGAAAATTAGAATTAAAGTTTTGTTAAAAGAGAAAATGGATCATGCTTTTTCTAAACTTACTAAAAAAAAAGTAGGTCATTCTATTTTAAACGAAAGGAATAATAATGTTATACATATAGTCACATAATTCCATAGCCCGAAACTTTCTATTTTACCGTTAATTCCAATGATTTTATAACAATATTGAACATATATGATGACACGTTTGAAATCACAAGTTTACATAATATCAAACCTGGTTCGAAGAATATGCTCGATATTTTTGGGGTGACATGTGACAGTATAAAATCCTTGTTTCCAAGCAAGAAATGGTATGCAAATTGTACACGTTTGATATGTTGCTGATCCACCAGTGGACCTTAGATTTTGAGAAATCCAGTCATGAAATCTTCTTCTATTCAAGAAAGTATAAGGGAGACTACCAACTAATGGCCACACTTTTGGACCATTTAATCTTTGTGCTAGGAGATAAAACCAAAGAAAATAAGCTGTAGTTGCAGCCATTATGCAAGAATAAAATACTATAGGATCCATTGTAAAAAAAATTTCCTATATTTTCTTTTTTTTTTTGGTTTAAGTGAAGTAGAGAAGAAAAGAGAACGTGTTATATGGGAGAAGAGTGATTAGGGTTTATATATATAAATGTAGAATGTATTAAGGGAAAGGTTTAGGAAAAGTTGTTGAGAATTTTTGTAACACATGAAGAAAAAGAAAGTCCTTATTCGGTTGATAGGAATGTTATGCATTTTATTAATTTTCATACAAAAACTTCACCAACCTTACTTTGCCTTCTTTCTTTTCTTTTGGTTTTATACGGTGTCATTGTGTCCAATACTCACGTTGGAGCCTGACTAAATTCGGATTCGCGTCAGAAAGTCCCACATTGGGGGTAAAGTGCTCCCTAACAAATTAAAGGCGACTCCGTACTCAAAGGTACTCAAACTCGAGACCAATGATTAAAGATGAAAAAATACTTAACACTCCACCACAACCTTTGTTGGTCCTGACTTTGCCTTATTAGCTTCATATAATTGTACACGTCTCAACTCCCATGTGCGTTAGATTTTTTTTTTTAAATATACATCACCATGTACTTGATACAAATTATAAACTTAATATAATATTTTATTTATTTAATTATTTGTTCATAATCTAAAAGCTGTTTTCTCCCAATTATTCTTTTGAAAATTCTAGTCATAAATCTTAATATTGTAAATTCGATAATAGCAAAATGTAATGTTCAGAAATTTATATTAGAATATAATTGGGTAATTAAACTTCTTGATACAGTATATTAAAATGTGGATCATCATTCTTGTTCTTTCTTCTTAGATAAACCATGTAAATTGTAATGTAAGAAAAGCAAGATGGAATGTTTTACTTGAAGAACATCGCTTATCAAATCTAGAAGCGGGAAAATTATATTAGTCCAAGAAATATATTATAATCTTTCCAATTTGTTTAAGTTTTGGACTAAATACTGCCTTTTTCATCATTTATTAGCTTAGTCAATAAAAGCTTGGATCGATGTTAATCTATGAAAAATCTTGTTTATAAAGACATTTTATTTTAGGGCAAACAACACAAATATAATTATATCAGTTTAGGAACAAATTACGTTCCTCCACGCGAGTTTCCAAATATACGTTACGAATCTTATTAGAATTTGGACTGTGATACATGAGGTCAAAGTTAGGTGTTATTTGTTCAAAGTACACTGTATCCAAGTGGATTCACGTGTATCCAACTCTCTTGCTCCCCTTTCTCCTATCTTACTCGTCTCTTCTCTTATTCTAGATACAAAATATATGTATTTAGGTGTATCTCACTTGATTCTAGTATGAACTTACGAATTAGTGAGACAATTTAGTTATTTCAAACTATAAAAAGAATTAGTAAAGATTATAGAAATATTTCTATGATCAGGTAATTTTTTCTTTACTTTTTTTGATATGTTATATATTCATACCCATGATAAACAAAAATAATAAGTACTAAAAAATTATATATAAATAAATAAAATAATTAAAGCTTAATAAAGATTAGACAAATTGAATTACAATTAGCATTTTAGTCACTTCAGACCAAGTAACACCTATAATTTAGTAGCTCAGTTGGTTATCTATTTGAATTTTCACCTTATTGGTAAGAGTTCGATTTTCCATATTATAATACTCTCCTCATTTCTCTTTCTCCTATCCCAAATTAAATTTTTTTTAAAAAAAAACTCAAAACAAATAGAAGGTTTCACATGAGCAGAAGAAGGGGGAAGTGGTTGAGAATCGGTTTAGCTGTGTTGAGAAATACATCTTTGCTCCAAAATCAAGAAAAACTATTCGTAAAGGTTTCAGCATGCACTACATTACAAGGCTTGAATTACAAGCTTTTTTGGGGGTGGGGGTGGGTTGAGGGTGGTGGTGGAGGATTCGAATTTTAGAATTACACAATTATAAAATGTGTATTTATGGTAATTGAATCATCCATCTTTTAACAAAATAACATATATTTCAACTACAAGATTATTGATATGTTAGTTTAAGACTATGATTTTTTATTTTAAAAAAATAATAATTATACTTTTTAAAATTTTAGTTTTCGTAAAATTAATAATTAAAAAAAACTCCAAAGGTCGATATACGCAAATTTTTTGAGAAACCCATTTCAGAGGCTGGTATGTTAAAACTTAAACCATTTTTCCTTTTTAGTTATTTGGTGCTAAAAAAATCTATTTTCAGAGGTTGGTATATTAAAACTTAACCCTTTTGTAGGTCTGTTTCTCGGAATTGATTTTTGAATGTTTTTTAATAATAATAAATATTTGATTTGACGGATGTTGACTAACTCGTTAATGAAATAACAATAACAACATACCCAGTGGAATCTCATAAGTGGTGTCTGGAGAGGATAGAATCTACACAGACCTTATCGCTACCTCATAGAAGTAGAGAGGTTATTTCCTGGGAACCCTTGTCTCAAAAACTCATAAGCAGAATAAATTAGATATGATAAAAAGTAAAATAAAGGGAATAACAAAAAACGACTAATAACCAAAAGCACATGCAATACGTAAATATGATACAATTAATACATAAACAATAAATAATGACAACACATGTTATAAAATACTATTACTCCTCTACCCTACTATACCCCCTGACTAGATAACCACCTAATCATACTAACCAATTAGCCTACCACTCTTATTCCCAACCTTCACTTCTTTCTATCTAGAGTCATGTACTCAGTGAGGTTAAGTTCCGCCATATCATGTCTGATCACCTCCCCATAGTATTTCTTTGGTCTACCTCTACCCTTTCGTGTAGCTCCTAAAACCAACATCTCGCACCTCCTAACAGGAGCATCAGTACTCCTCCTCTGCACATGTCCAAACCATTGCAGTCTCGCTTCTCTCATCTTATTAGCCATCGGAGCCACCTCTAGCTTCTCCCAAATGTTCTCATTCCTAATTTTGTCACTCCTGGTGTGACCACACATCCATCTCAACATCCTCATCTCTATGACATGCATCTTCTGGACATATGTATTTTTGATTGGCCAATATTCCACCCCATACATCAAAGATGTTCTAATCACCAATCTCAAAAACTTACCTTTGACCCGTTAATGGACAGGTATTGAATTTGTCATATTAGTAATCTTTGCATTTAATGTAAGCACGAAGTCCGTCCACGTTAGTAATTACTAAGTTGATGTTTGAACATGGGGAAGTCTTCCAGCAAGAAAATTTGGACAATAAAGCCTTTTTTAACCTCTAGCTCCAACTTTTCCTGCTTGAGCTCATTAATTGATTTACAACCACCTTGACCTTTGTACTTCTATAATATTAATGACATTAGCTGCAACTTACAGCATTAGAATGTCATTAACTAAATGATCACCATATAATATTAAACTATAACTAATGTTGTAATAAGATCAAATTTGGAGGTGTTAGAAATTTATACTAATTGATACTGCTAAGAAAAAAGTTCATGCCAGATTGTTTTTAAATTTTTGGTACAATTTATGGAATCCCCTTTATTTAGAAGAAATAATTTTCCAACAGAGACAACCACCCCATATTGCTAAAAGTGTATAACAAGTTAAATATATCAAATATTGGTTGTACAAGTAATCCATCTTGTTTTTGAGATTACAAGATCACAATGTATATGAACCTAATATTAGCTGATAATGGTAAATTCTTATGACAATATATATATATGTGTACACTAGTCAAACTTCGATTTTTTCATTGATTGATTTTTCATTCTATATCCTATATTCATATTTAGATCCGACTAAATTTGAGTTAGTGCATTGCAAGAGTCACTTCTAATAGTGATTCCAACATGATTTTTTTTTTCATTACCAGAGGCTCAAAGTTGAGACCTTTTGACTACGAACGAAGGAAACTCAACTATATCCAATTAAACGCAAAATCCGAGTTGCTGTTACAAGGCTAAAGAGTTCAGCAGGCCTAAGCCGTGTTGGTCTAGAAATTCAAGTCCAGTTCGACGCCATGTTTATTTACAGCCCAATAAATTAAGGGTCCAATTAAGCATAAGTTTCTCTATATACTCCTATAATATATTATTTATTTATGGATACTTATTTTCTATTTAATATCAAAAAATGCTCAATCTTATATGATGAAAATTTTACAAAAGAATATAATGATTCATATACATTTTATTGCCTTCATTTATTACCGTGTCCGTGAATATAATTACGTTAAATTATTATTATTTTTTACTACACACAGCCCAAAAGAAAAAAAAATGAAAGTGGATAAGAGCTAGCTATAGATGCATCGTTAATTCGTGGCTAAAGTCCTCGCAAGTCCTTAATTTTTTTTCGATTGAGTTACTCTCAAAATTTATAGTTAGAACATATGAAGTCTGGGTCATGATCAATCACTTTTGTAGTAATAACCCCAAGTATATGTAATGTAATGTAATTGTTCTTAAACTCAAGTAATAACCAAATAGTAATTGAAAAATTCAATTATATAACAAGTAAATACAGATCAAATGATACCATATAAATGAAATAAAGAGATATTAATATATTTTTGTATTTAATAATGAGATGATTATAATGATACAAATATTTATGATTTATTTTAAATTATAAATTATAAAATAAA
>JAOTQJ010000096.1:22413461-22433276 GCA_025642045.1 Solanum sejunctum | reverse complement strand
GATTTATTTTAAATTATAAATTATAAAATAAATTTTTTTATTTTAAATTTTATGTCAAATTAAACAGCATCATATAAATTAAAACGGAGGAAGTATACTTCGTAGTTTTGGAATACAAAAATTGACTCTACATGTTACTATGATCACCAACTCACAATTGGTGCAACAACCTGCCACGTGTCAGTTCCTCCATCACACGTGGTAAGATGAGCAATCGATCTCTTTTTCATTACTGAAAAAAAAAAACGAAAATTAAGTAGCCAAAAAAAATATAAATTAAATTTAAAAATGAAAATGGGAGAAGAAGAAAGGATAATAAACTTGTGGAGAACTCGCGCTACAATCACCTTCATCCTACGGCTCATATTCATCTTACCAACTATATTATCCACATGTTAAAATAGTCCATTATTGCTTCTCCGCCAGAACCAAAGGAAAAAAAAAACAAGGCCCAATTTAGGAATTCAATGGCGTCATTGAACTTGTTCGTCCCTCCGATTGCAACCGTCACTACACAACAGAGAAGAAGAGTATACACCGCCGCTACGGCGTCGAAGAGCTCCGGCGAAAACACTGAGAAATCGTTTTTGGATTTTATACTCGGGGCATTACAGAAGGAAGACCAGCTGTTGGAGACAGATCCGCTTTTGAATAAGGTAGAGGGGAAGAGTGTTAGCACCACTTCGGGTCGGAAGAACTCCGTCGCTGCTGTTCCTCCTAAAAAGAATTCCGATGGCGGAGGATTTGGCGGATTTGGTGGATTTTTTTCTAAGAAAGAATGATAAATCTTCCCTGTGAGTCTGCTTAATTCAAAACACAAAATTTCTGGTTCCTTGTACGAAATTTATCATTTTATTTGCTCTGTAATATTCACTCAATATTGAATTTTACAATTCATCACTTGATATGAGTTACTTATTTTCATTTATTCTAATTTATGTAACATCGTTTGTTTGATTTGATGCGAGGTCAAATTGTGTGAGTTTATGATTAGCCAAACACAACAATTGAACTAAATTGATTGTGTTGCACTTGCTGTTTATAAACGTGACTGAAAAGGCAAAATGTTGAATCCAATAAGAATATGAGCACGACTTCAACTCTGAAAGCTAGTTAAAAAGGTGAGGATTGTCCAAAAATTATGGACCAAAATCATATATAACCAGTTTACATTGGATTGATCTCTGTGAGTTTTGGTGCCAAGAAAAAGACACTAGAATATTAGGTAGAACACAAAAGGATGGACAAGATGAATGAATCATCCTTTTTATTTTTGTAAATATTTGCCGGCTAGACAAGAGAATAATAAGTTTCAAATTCTATCTCGTTAAATATATAGCATTTATTTTTTCCTTTCCTAGAGGTCATTTTTAATGGAATTGTATGTAGCACAAAGTTTTAAAATAATTGAAGAGGAAAATAGCAAGATTTGTTGATATCACAAGTGAACGTCTCACTATTGAGTCCAGTGGAGAATGAGATGGTGCTAGGTCCAGTCTGCTAAAGGAAAGAAGCACAAACAATTAAAGGTGGGGAGATATTAACATCAAACTAAACCTCAAATTTCTTTGAGTATTAGTGGGAAGAAATTGGCAAATTGCTATTTTTTTAAGGCTGCTAATCATGTTTTAACCTCTTGAAGGAGATTGTCAAGTCCATACAAGGAGTCAAAATTTTCCTAGTCCTATCGATGTGGGACATCACACCCAGTCTCACGCTCAAGTCTGGACATGTGGTGTGTGAATAGTTCAATATTGGTAAGTCATAAATTGAGATGAAACTATATACCAAGCACAATTAAACGAAGGTTAATCATAAATTGGAATGTGACTTTGATATCAAGTAGAGAAGGATCTTGTTGTTGGGATCCACCCAGCAGGACAATAAAATTTAGGAGAAATAAATAAAATAAAAATAGATATCAGAAAATTTAACGTGGTTCACCCTTTTGGGCTACGTCCATAAACCAACACTTCTACTATATTTTCTTCTACTATTATAAATACCAAAAAATAGTGACACACTATTTCTTTTAGGAAAAAAATATTTCTTAAGCACACACTCTAATTTTTACTTCACAAACTATTTTATTTTATAGTTTATGGTATACCTCACAGAATAAATAAATACACAATATTTATTTATTTATTCTGTGACTCTCTCTTTTTTCTCTCTGAATCTGGTCGTCAAAAACTTAAGGAGCAATTGCTCCTTTTTATAGGCAAATTTTTGCCTTCTTTGTTGACAATTAGACAAGAAAACACGGTTACCAACCGTGTAAAACAAGTTGCTTGCCCAATTTGAAATCAATCGGCAACCATTTTTGACCGTAAAAAATCATGTGGGCCCTCCAGTTGAAAGGATCCACTCAACAATTGTACCTAATTCAACCGCAAAATCTAGCTCATGAAGGAAGAATTGCTCGAGTCCATATAAGAAGTCTAATCTTTCGTCATCCCAATGATGTGAGAGACATAAAATATGCAATGCTTAGCTACTTTTAGAATAGTTAAAGCACGGAAATCCATTCCGCTCCATTGCCATCGTTAACCATTAGATGAGGGCAAGTAACTCAAATTAGTGCGGCTATTTATGAAGTATGATGGGTGACAGGTTCGAGCACCATTCAAAGTTAGGCAAAGTTTGATTGAAATTTCACAAAAAAGGAATATCACTTCACCATTTCCATTTGGAAACATCTCCATGTACTCTTCTTCCATGGAGTTGGGCATAGATTAGCAAAATTAACAATCAAACTGAAATCGAATTTTTGTTGGAAACGCATATATGTACTTAATAAACGTCGTTTGGTGGTTTAGGTAAAACTAAATTCTCATCGTGTTAGTGTGTACTCTAATAATGCAAATGAAAATTGAGTTATACAAAATAGAAAACTATACTAGTTTCAAGACATACATACATTAGTGGACCTTATTATCAACCCGCAAAATGAACTTCAATTAATTGAATTGCTCACATGAATATCGTTTCCGGGGATGATTTTAAAAAAAATTTAACTTCCTTTTGGTACCTAAAGGATCTTATCAAACACATAATTTGGAGAATCATTGAATTCGTTTCACTAGTCAAAACTATAACTACATACAAAGACGAACAAAACTATATAATATAATTGTGTCCCTGTTACAATTGTTGGGATAGGACATCTACACAAGAATCTTCACTTGAACTTTATAAAAATTGGAGAAGGAAGAAGGAAGAACGGAAGGGAAAAGACGTTCTTTATCTTTCTGTTTTTGTAGTTGTTTCTCTTTCATAGAAACCTTTTATAAACCTAAAGAGAAATAACTTTTCAAGTAGTTGTGTTTTTTTATTTTTTAATTAATTATTAATAAATTAAATATATAATATTTATATATTATTAACTTATTAATATGAACCCGAATTGATCCACATGAATGCCCCGATCCAATTTCCCTTAGGATCCTCAAGGAGAAAGATGTACACAGATCCAGAGGGGAAAAAAAGTAAGCAAAATGATTAAATATACCTCCAAATGCAAGCCAAGCAAAGCATCAATAATCTTTATTGAGTTGTCTCACCCGACGAGTTGACTTTTGAGATTGAATTGAACTAAAGATTCATTTCTTCATCAATCTTATATTTCAAATTTTTCGACCTTGCTATCAATTGGTTAAGACTTTACAACAATTTACTAGTAATATATATCCCCCCAAGAAAAGAAAACACTTTTCCTCTAACTCGTTAGCTTTTGAGATTGAGTTAAATTGAAGATTCATTTCTTCATCAATCTTATATTTCAAATTTTTCGACCTTGCTACCAATTGGTTAAGACTTTACAACAATATTACTAGTAATATATATCCCCTAAAAAAAAAAACACTTCTCCCCTAACTTGATCACAAATTTAAGCAAGAGCAACAAAGAAACAACAATATATACTACTACTATGTATAATGTAATCATAATATCTTACAACATAATTGATGAGCTAGCTAGAAACAGACTTAGATCTGGGCAAACGCGTCGATGAAGAGTTGATGAAGTTGATACAATCTTTGATGGCCTCAACTCTATGATCAGAATTGATTAATATTGGAGGATCAGATAATGGCTTATTATTTGAAGAATTAACTTTGTCTGAACTTCTTGGAGACATCATCCTCACAATAGCCACCATCTTTCCTCCTAAACGTTTGAACAATTTTATTGCTGATAATTCTGATGTTGATCTCTTGAAACTACTATATCCATTTTTTGCGTTACTATTTGTTGCTTCATCGACTCTTTTTTTATTTGAGCCTTTTTTAGACAACATTATAGAGAAAAATAAGGAAAATGAAACAATTTGGAGTGAATATTGGAGGTGTCTCTTTAATAGAGAATTAAGTGATGAAAGGTGAAGGACAAGAAGGCTACTTTGTACCAATTGTTTTAATGCATTTAAAGAGTAAATTAGACATGTCATGGACAACTCTAATCAATGGGAAAGTGACTAAAAACAGTACCAACAGAATTGTCAAAATGTATTGATGAAAGATGTTCAAGTTGATTAATCTAGCCAGCTCATTTTGTGTTGAATTCATCTAGTGCTATCTCTGTCCACAATTTAATTACCAGACGCTACTAGAAACAGAAGTTTTTTTTTTACTGTGAAGCAATGAGCAATATTGTGTTATATAATATAATTTTTCTCTTTATTTTCCATTGAAACAACTCATCGAGAAAACACATGATGAGAAATATAGATATTCACTTAAATACTTGAAAGCCTTCTAATTTTTTCCGTGTGAAAATACTACTTTTGTTTCTTTTCTCACTAATTCAATCAAAATATTTATGATAGTAGAAAAAGGAGAAATATTTATTAAGTAGTATCTCTTTAGGAGTCGTTTGGTACTTTGGTAGAGTGGAGCAACAAAAATGAATGTATTAATTTGATGCATTAGTAATACCATGTTTGGTGTATTTTTAATTTCTTGCTTGTACTAGTTATACATTCAATTGTTTATTAAGGTGTATATTACTAATAACATGAATTCTAGGTATTAGTAATGCAATTTTTTTAATGTATGCATTAGTACGATTAAAGACCCAATTATCCCTAGAAACGTTTTTTTCATCATAAATGTGGAGGCATTTTTGTCAAAAACTTTTTTATGCAATGCATGTTACTTTTAGTGCATCAAATCAAACAATGCATAAAAATATTTAATATATAATTAATACAAATATAACTAATATATACATTATTAATATAAATATTTATAATACATTTTATTTAGTATTATTCTTATATACTTTACCACATAATCGTTTGCCTGTACATGTAGAATTAATGTGGTAGCACTGATTGGGCTTATGATGGGAAATGTTGAAGGGGTATCCTTAGCTTGGCCCATAGTGAATGACTCTTTTGGCATTACATTTATTATAATGAGCAAATATATATAAGATGAATAAATAAAGCCATAAATTGATCAGAGTTAGAATTATTTTACAAATCTTTTTAGAGATAAATGTAGATTGGACACACCAATTTGAACTTTAATTTGACCCTCCACTTAAATATGAATCTTAATTGTCGGCAACTACAAGTTGCTTGCCAAATTTATTCATTTAATTTGATCAGATTTAGTCACGAGACCAACAAATTTCTACGACTCACAAAAATGACCACGGAGCCACTCAAGCAGCGCTGTTCAATATTTTCTAATTTACTCTCTCCCTCTGTCTCATAAATATTTTATGTGGCACATTTTAATTTGATAAGATATTTAAAAAAAAAAGAAGACTTTTAAAATTTATAGTCTAAAATTATTCTTATATATTTATGTGAATAAAAATTATTTCATTAAGTATAAAAAGAGAATTTTAAAGATAAATTATTCCCCTTTTGAGTAAGATGATATTTTTTCTGCCAAACTTTTGCGATGCCGTATGTTTAATTTTAGAAATTTTCACAAACAACGTGTTATTTTGTTTCCCTCTCTGAAAAATTATGTCGGATTGGCAAATTCCCTAATTCCTTCCCCAGACAGTACCTGCAAGAAGTAAATCTAGGTGTCATAGAGTAGATTATACTACCTCCGTTCAATTTTTCTTGACCCCTATTGATTTAGCATAGAAATTAAGAAATAATAAATGATGAGGTATTTTATCAAATTACCTTTTGAATATAATAAATACGATGTCTTAAAAAATATAATAAGGAAATGATTATAATTAATGATAAGAATAAATTAG
This sequence comes from Solanum sejunctum, assembly GCA_025642045.1. Taxonomy (NCBI): domain Eukaryota; kingdom Viridiplantae; phylum Streptophyta; class Magnoliopsida; order Solanales; family Solanaceae; genus Solanum; species Solanum sejunctum. Next base: position 22,427,048 of record JAOTQJ010000096.1, on the reverse strand, counting down.
AAATTAAGTTAAAATTGTCTCTTAATTTCATAAAGTGGATAACTATTATTGGATATTTCAAAATAGTATATGACCAAGTAAAATTGGATGGAGGGAATAGTATTATCGATTAAGAGTAATACTACCATCGTGAATCGTCTGTTTCTATCTCAAGAGGCTTTTCACTCTTTAATTAATGTAGAATTCAAACTAATTAATCAATGACTCAATAAATTTTCAATTATATCAAAGGCTAAACTACCATAAATACATTTCAAGTTTAATGATAGATAAGCCTATTTATTTATTAATTTTGGTAAAACCCTTTTTATTTGTTTGTTTATGTTTACATCAAATTATATATTACAACAACAATAACATTATCTCAGTGCTTCAAAGGCTCCCGCTCATTGCAGGGTAAGGGGGGTCGGATGTACGCAGTCTAATTCCTATGTTTAAAAACATAGCGTGACTGTTTTCGGATAACCCATAATGAGCGTCGAAAGTTGCATTGACTAACTGCTACTTCACAATTGAAAGAAGCACAGATAATTTAAAGAACCATTTTACTTTATTTTATCATATTTCAAAATTAAAAAATAATAAATATTTAATTTTATCCAAGATTTGATGGAATACATCAAATCATATATTATAATAATTAAATGATACTCCATATTTAGGCTAAATCTTGTCTCTGTCGTTAAAAATTTCCATCATGTGGGTCAAATTTGTCTGGTTCATTTGCTGAGCCATCAGAATATTAATGTTACGAGAAACTAATTAGGGGAATTATTTATTGCTTCTTTGCAAAAATTAAAAGAAATAAAAAAAAACACATGGCAGATCGTGTGAAATAAATTAAATTAGCTTTTTCAAGATAAAAGGGATAAGTCCAAAGTAATAGAAATTTTTACATTTTTATCAAGTCACATTTAGTGTAATAAGTAATGTTATTCATTTTTTTCAAAAATAAAAATCTCACATGTCAAAAAGTTATTTGCAAATATTATATAATGATTTGATGGTGTTAATTTTTCTAAAAGATACTAATTTATATATTTGAGATAATGTCTTTTTCCAACAAAGAAATCAGAAAGCCAAAAGATGGTCATCCAATTGTTCAAAGGGTCTAGCACAACTTTTTAAAAATATAAACATTGAACCACCCCATTAAGTCCTCTTTTTTAATAATAAAATTATTCAAAGTTCAAAGAAAGGATGGGCCAATATTAATTAAAAAAATTAAAATTTGTCTCCTAATGTCGAGTTAAATTAGACTAATATTTAATTTATTTATTTATCTAAATTTTACTTAATACAGAATTCAAGAAAAAATTTTGAATCTTAAATCAAATATATGAGTATCAGTGATGAAATCAGAATTTTAATTAGGAAGGTTCTAAATTTGAAAAAATACACGAACTAACTGAAAAGGAGTTCAATTTTATTATATATACACAAAAGTAATATTTTAACTTTGCATAAATCATATAATTTTTCATCGAAAATATATACTGACTCTATCCCTGTGTAGTATATACCAATATCTTTTTAACCTTATACTTACGTATCATATTAAAAGTTAAAATTACAAAATTATCAATCGAAAAAATAATTAAAACAGAGACGGAAATACAAAACCTGAAAATATCTCACAATAATAAAATAATAGCCACAAGTTGGAATTTTACTCTTTTTTTTCCAACTAGTGTACTCTGCAAAAAAAATAGAGTTGGTTACGTATGGGCTCCAATGAACCTCACCACTATTCACTGATGATAAATCACACAATCTTTGAGGATACAAGTTGCACCAATCATGCCTACTTTTCATTATCCACCAAAAGTTATTTGTACTCGGCATTGTATAAAGTTTATTTAAAATAAAAAAAACATTTTGTACTATGCAAAAAATTTTTTTTAAGTGTTTGAGGTTATGAAATATATTCTTTTAAGATAAAATAATTCATGATAAATAAATAGTACTCAAATTTGTTGTATAGCAAATCACTTAATTGTTTGTAATCACTTGAATTTTTAGAAAAATAAAAACTTATTCTTACTATGTAATTTGTTTCTTCTCGCAAACTTGTTTCAAAAACTTCTCCAAAACTCATCTCAATATCAGAGAAAAATTTAGATATTTATAGCCTGCAAAAGATAGTCTAAAAATTTAGAAGGATGCATGGAAAACGAAAGGTTGCATTCATATGATATAAGCATTCATGAATGGAATAAGTTCATTCATAATTACGTCATATTTACATTTTTAATACACTAATTTTGATGCTACATACTATTATTCATTCACTCATTATTATATACTCATTCCTATCCCATATTAATTAAATTTTTAAGTTAATGTAGACATATTAAGAAAAACATTCAAAGACAAAATTTACACCATACTTTTCACTATTGCACTTTGTGAAATCATAAATATGTAGTATAATTTATCTCCTAGAAAATATAAAACTTCAATAAATGAAAGGGCAAATATGAAAAAAGTTTCAAATATTTTTTTTGAACTTTGAACAATTCAACTGTTTTGAACATTGAATTTTTTTTTCAAAAATTTAATTAATTTGAAATGGAGGGAGTAATAAAATTAACAATACCTATGTAAGCTAAGAAAATATATAGTGCTAACAAAATAAGACCATCGGTCTTAAAACTATATTTTCCACAAAATATCTTATATAGTATACTAATATATTAAGACAATTGCAGTAGCAGCAAATGGGTTATTATATAAAGCTAAAGAATCATGAAGTGCACCTCATCGGATTGAAAGAAAAATTCAGGATTCAACATTAAATTAATTTTTGTAAAGATTTCAAACTAATAAACAATTATAGTATTATTAAACAATTGTAAATATATAATTATTTTTAGTAAATATATTTAATTTGAATAAAAGATGTTAAATTCATGTAAATTTATAAATTACGAATTTGATCTATTTCACTAGTATATAGAACCATCAAATTTGGAGTAAAATATATGTGTGGTTAATATAGGAAACTTTAATGTGATTTATGAAAATGCACACCTCGTATTGTTTACATTAATTAAACTTTATTGAGATTCATCCTACGATATTCATAAAATATCTTGAGATATATACTTACAACGTATGTACTGACGTAATGTTCATATTCATTCAATCATAATAAATGATTATTTATTTATCTTAACACTAAAGTAACAGTACTTTGTATTAATTATATTGTACTATAAGTACTATTAGTTTAATGTAATAATTTTTAACCAAAGTAAATTCCATCCCTCTAAATTTTGTTCAATGTGGAATAGGATTGAAGATTATATAGCCAATAAATATTTTAAATGCAGGTTTATTATATAAAATGAAAATAAATAAATAAATAGATTATTCTCTTCGTCTCATATCATAGTCAACTTGTTTTTCTACACGTTGCTTAAGAAATCATAAATAAAAAAAATAATTTTTAATTATTTATATGTTAATTTTAAAATTAACTATAAATATCAAATGAAAGAAATTAATTATTTTCCCTTTTATTTTGCAGGCTGTTCACATCATATGCTGCCAAAGGAAGATACAGATAAGTAGAATTCACGGTACCTGAACCATTTTCTCCAATCATAAAATATACATGCCACGTCACCCCTAATATCTTAATCTAAATGGTGGGTCCCACTCACCTACTAATCTCTTTTGCTAATCTAACAATTTCTATCAAATAATCATATATATAAATAGAAACCTTTTGGCCCATGTCTCATTTCTCTCTGGTTGGTGTTGATATTTTTCTCTTGAATTAATTGGAGCTATGGATTGTATTTACAAAGATCCAAAAGCACCAATTGAAGAAAAAGTAAAAGATCTTCTTTCTAAAATGACACTAAAAGAAAAGATTGGTCAAATGACTCAGATCGAAAGAGCTGTTGCTAATCCTTCTGCTATTAGAGATCTTTGTATTGGTAACTGATTCATTAATCTCTTTTTTTTTTCACTTATGGGTTTTTATATTGATATTGAGCTGCATTGCCCATTTTTATCTTTTTTTCAATGTGTTTGTCAGATTTTGATTTTTGAATTTTATAATCTTAAACTAAATATACTAGAATGTTCTTGAATGTTGTGGTGTCATATGTTATTACTCTCTCTGTTTCAATATAGTTTGAGTTGTCATGGAGTTCAAAAATAAAGAAAGACTTTGAACAACACTCATAAATATTTGTGTGACTATAAATTATTTCAGATGAAATGGATATTTTATAGTTAAATTATTACTAAAATAGAAATATACTGAAAAAAGAAGTGATTCATATCGATGTGAAAAATTGAAATATAAGAGATGTCAACGAGAAAAAGAATATATATTTTTTGAAACGGACTAAATCAAGAAAGTAAGTAAATAAATTGAAATGGAGAGAGTATTATTTGATGTTAATTTTTTTTTTAATTTTTGGGAATTTTTGTAGGGAGTGTTTTGAGTGGAGGTGGAAGTAGACCTTTTGAGAATGCAGAATCAGCTGATTGGGCTAATATGATTGATGGGTTTCAAAAGGGTGCACTTGAGTCCAGGCTTGGTATTCCTATTTTCTATGGAACTGATGCTATTCATGGAAATAATAATGTTTGGGGTGCCACTATTTTTCCTCACAACATTGGGCTTGGTGCCACCAGGTCAGTTATTAGTTGATGATTTGTTTCGACTTGATGGATAGAGTGATGTGATACATTTATCATAAAGATTGTGTTTTTATGTAAAAAAAACTATGATTAGGTAGCAAATATCTTCAGTTCAAACTGTATGTGTATAGTTTAGTAGACAATTATATGTCAATTCTTATCAATTGTTATGATAAGTTGCTCGATCGAATTAAAATCTTGAATCTGTCGCTACTTTTGTATTTGTGTTGAAATGTATTTTGTATATATTTTTGTAGAGACGCTGATTTAGTTAGAAAGATAGGAGTGGTGACAGCACTTGAAACCAGGGCGTGTGGATCTCAGTATGCGTTTGCTCCTTGTGTCGCTGTAAGTCAAGAATTTTCGTTTTATCTCTTTGTGTTTCGACTTTATTTTTGTTAATTATGGAAAAATTGATTCAGTTTGATGCTCGTAGGTATAAATTTGGCTTGACTAAGAACTATTTTGAGCAAGTCCCAATTGCTATTAATGAAGTAGAATCTTGAGAAATTTATGCATTATTCTCACAGGATACTAATTTTTTTTAACTTAAAAATGTTTGTCTGATATTCGTGGGATTACATTGGATATGCTGTTTAGAAATGTCTATGTGGATGTTATCCTCAAGAAAAGTGCTAATGCAGTCTCCAGGGTATAGTGTCAGCTCTTCGTTATCAAGATTCTGCTTGAAGTAAGAGTTCACTGAACTGTTAGATGGGCAATTTAAGAAACTAAGTTAGGTATTTGTTACAATTCTCTCTTTTTCTTGTGTTTCATACAAAAATATTTTATGGCAGGTGGCCAAAGACCCTAGATGGGGAAGATTTTACGAAAGTTACAGTGAAGATACTGAAGTTGTCAGAAAGATGACCTGCCTTGTCTCGGGCTTGCAAGGTGAGCCGCCAGAAGGACACCCACATGGCTACCCTTATGTTGCTGGAAGGTAAAGATTATGATGACCATTTAGAACTTGTGTCATTTTGCGTAGACAGAATTATTCGCCTCTCGAAATATGTTTCATCCTGCACAGTTGGAAGTCGTTTTATTGCAATTTTTGTTAACAAACTAGTAGAATGATTTACATGAAACTGTTACAGAGAATGATATCCTGATATAATAAAATTACCTCATAGATTACTTATTTGGGAGATTTGCAGCTCTCTGTCTGTCTATATAATTTGCTTTATTTCAAATACGGAAAATGTTGATACTAGTTTCTTGATTCCAGAAATTCTGTCATGGCAAGTGCAAAGCATTTTGTTGGTGATGGGGCAACTGAGCATGGTATAAATGAAGGAAATACAATAGCATCGCATGATGATATGTTTAATATCCACCTAGCACCATATATAGACTGTATCGCCCAAGGAGTTTGCACTGTTATGGCCTCCTACTCCAGCTGGAATGGAGACAAAATGCACTCTCATCGATATCTTTTGACAGAGGTCTTGAAAGAAAAGCTTGGATTCAAGGTAAACAATGGATTGGCAAATGTATGCCTGGGATGTTGAGAAGCTTTTTTATTACTATAAAAGCAATATTCTGGTGCAGGGTTTCTTGATTACGGACTGGGAGGCACTCGAACGGCTTACTGATCCTCATGATTCTGATTATCGTCAATCAGTCGAGTTAACAATTAATGCTGGAATTGATATGGTAGGGTTGAATTAAAGCTTGTGTTGGAAGCCAAAAATAGCAGCTTTTTAGACTAACTCACACTATTCGTTTGCATTTTGTGAATATTTGCAGGTAATGGTGCCATTCAGATATGAATTATTTTTGGAGAAGCTGCTATCACTGGTAGAATCAGGGGAGATACCGATGACCAGAATAGATGACGCTGTTGAAAGAATCTTGAGAGTCAAATTTGTTGCTGGATTATTTGAACATCCGTTTACAGATAGATCATTGATAGATTTGGTTGGTTGCAAGGTATTCTTACTTATTTCTATTGCCTATTTGTATTAGTTTACATTTTTAAGAGTACAAAATCATCTCATACTGGTAACAATCGCGTAACATGATCAGGAAAGAACCGCTTCTTAGAAGAAACTCCAATTTAAAATGGATTAATAGCCTCCCACCCACGCCTCCTTAAATATAAGAATTGTCACTGCTGAAGTTGAAACTGTTTTCTGGAACTTTGTCTATCACACTCTTCGCGGAATGCTCAAGTTTTAACATGTTACCAATATTTGTTCTATTCAATTGCTGTTCGCTTCTACATTAGACTCTTCTATGGTTTTGTTTTTCTGGAATTCTAAATAGTATATTCACTATTTGTTCTATTCAATTGCTGATGTTCTCTTCTCCATTAGACTCTTCTATGGTTTTTCTTTATATGGAACTCTAACTAGCAGTTCACTATATATTGTCTTACATTAGAATAATAGCGATTCTGCATTTCACCATCTTGGATCTGTTTTGACTCAAGGCACATAGAGAGCTGGCACGTGAAGCTGTTCGCAAATCCTTAGTTTTGTTGAAAAATGGAAAAGATCCAAAGAAACCATTTCTTCCTTTAGATAAGACCGCCAAAAAGATCCTCGTTGCTGGAACTCATGCTGATGATCTTGGGTACCAGTGTGGAGGATGGACAGCTACATGGACAGGACTCAGTGGCAGAATCACAGTTGGTAAGTACTTCGTCTCGCCCTAACATGATTCTTATAAACTCTCACTTGCAGTTACTTTATGAATTATCGTAATCTCAACTAGTTACATGATCCCTTTTTCATAGGCACAACCGTAGTGGATGCATTACGGGAGATGTTGGGAAACAACACAGAAATAGTCTTTGAGCCAAATCCTACACCAGAAACTTTTTCTAATCAAGACTTCTCTTTTGCTATCGTGGCGATTGGTGAGGGTCCATATTGTGAAACTGGCGGTGATGATCCAGAACTAAAAATTCCATTTAATGGAACAGAAATTGCAACTTTTGTTGCTGACAGAGTTCCGACTGTGACGATTCTCATTTCTGGAAGACCTATGGTTATAGAACCAGCTCTCTTGGAAAAAGTAGATGCATTTGTTGCAGCTTGGTTGCCTGGAACTGAAGGAGCCGGAGTCACAGACGTCCTTTTTGGAGATTACCCATTTCAAGGGAAACTACCTGTGACATGGTTTAAAACTGTCGATCAAATTCCTATGCATGTTCATGGGAACTCCAATCCTCTATTTCCTTTCGGATTTGGTCTTACAACCTAAACAAGCCGGACATCCAAGGATCCAACATCGCCATACCAGCCAGTAATCTTTGGTGAGGTCCTCGAGGAGACCTTCAACTGTAGTTTTGCTCCTGAAGGGAGAAGTCAACTAGATACAAATAGTCATATATTATTGTTGTATCTCAAATAACAAAAAAAAGAACACAAGCACTGGCTGTATCTTCATGTATGATGTTCAATCAAGATTATGAATTTCATGATGGTTATCTCAATTCTGAGATTTCATTTCGCCTTTTCCTATTAGAGGTTATCGCCTTAACAGGACGTATATTCAAGTTATGGTAATTTGTATGATTTATACTGCAAAATACAAATACCCCGAAGCTTTGGTTTGGTGGTAAGAGCACAGTGCATGATGTATGAGTTGTGTACATTTCACAAGGAACAGATCCATTATCGACCAAGTTTGCCTGTGGAGATTGAAAAAAGGATTTCTTTTTTTCCCTCTGGTAAGGAAGAAAATGTTGGGTAATGCCAACATCCTGTCTATGGCAAAGCCCATGAGGGACTGAGGTAACCCGGATCGGAGTCATGATCGTACATGGCGCTTGTGTTGCGAACTTGGTTAAGAAATGAAGTTACGTCTTTGCTATCAACTATTAGCTTTTGACATAATGGTAAGCGTTTAACCTCCCACACGAGATCCTCTAGTCCACTGGGAGACCCCAGTTACCTTTTTCTCAACCATATCAGCATCATTTTTGTAAAATGTAAACGAGGTCCAAAACATGATCCAATGGAATATCTTCCAAGAACAAGAATCAGAATATTGTAATCCGAATGTAATTTTTCGGAAAAAATAAATAAGGGAAACAACTTTTGTATGCCGAAAGTGTTAAGATGTTGGACTTTCATGTGTGGTTGTAGTTGGTGAAAGAGGAGATGAAAATTGGAATAAATTGACTTAGTGGCTTCCCTTCTGCAACTTGTAGATTATTATTATGCTCCTCTTTCTTTTTTCACAAAAGAATGTTACTTTTTGTCACTTCCTCTATGCAACTGTTCTTAGTAAGACCAATTAAGCATAATGATCTTGATGAGTTTGAATTTGAATATACTAAGAAAAAACTAGATGCTACTTTGCCTTCTGCAGTTAGAGCAACCAAGTAACGCATTAAAGTGCGCACACGCTTCAATTAAAAATAGTTATATGCACTCAGTATTCACATCAAACCAAACAATTAAACTATAACAGTTACAAGCTCGGAGAATTAAAAACATGCTGATATCATCGAGGAGTAGTGGTGAGATTTTGTGTTCTAATGGAAGAAAAGTTTAATGTCCTTCGTTTCCAAGGAAGAGGCAATTTTTCTTTTTCTTTTTGACTTGTTTTTTATTTAATTTAATGAGAAAAAGTTGGTATGATAAAGCATATAAAATTACAAAGCCATCATATAGGGTGTTGATTAGAACAATAATACAGCACTCGTGCAATAGTCATGCCAAATTTGACTAATGAATTTAAGAAACTTTTGAAGTGAATGTGTCTAAAAGAGAAAGTCATTGATTACCACAACACAAAAAGAAAGAAGAACAACTCCATTTTTTAATAAGAAAAATCTGCTATGAATCTTACTTTTGTATTCTTAGATCATGTTAGTTTACTAATTAATCTTTATTTTCCAAAAGGATCTCTTGAATAAAATCTACAAAAAGTACACATAATCTCCAAGAAAGAGGAAAGGCGGGGGGTAGATTTTGGATTATAATTAAGGTTTGAAGAATAGGATGCTTGATATAGTGGAGTGTAGACTCAACTTTTATTGGAAAGCTTGCAAGTCAAGCGCGTTCAAGTAAACTTGTCTTGGCAAATAGAAGCAGATTCAAAATTTTAATCTTTACGAGTTCATAATTTAATACTTAAACGATGTTTTAGTGATTTTTCGTATACATAGTTAAGCTTCATGTCAAAAAAAAAATGCAGAGTTAAACAGAACCCATGGAACCCACGCTCTTTTAAGTTGTTGAATAAGTGCTTACTGACTCAGCCAATTTGCACTCACCATCCAATTGCCGTGCTTCTTTGTTCAGTCTAATTGGCTTATTGTCACTGTTCCAAAAGCTGGTACACTTTTTCCTTGAATCAATTATACAACAACAGTGTAATCAAGCTCTAAGGAGGGTAGAGTGTATACAGACATAGAAATTACCTCTACCTTGAGAGGTACAAAGGTTGTATCCGATAGACCCTCGGTTCAATGAAATACATATCAAAGCAGATACAAAGGAAAGCATGACAAAGCATTCTGAAAAGAGGAAAAAAGGAACAGAGGGGGCACTCATCCAAGTATTGTTCTTGCCCAAGCACGCTTATCATTTGAAAATATTGTGTTAGTTGTTCTCTCCAGAGTCTTGAAGTACTAATTTTTTGTTCCTATCAATAGGGAAACCATGGCATCCAAAAGAATAGGCCAAATCTGTGAGGAATATCCAGTGTCACTACTATCAACAGTCAAGATACAAATGCCATAAGTTTCTAAAAGACTTTTATTTGTCTGTGGTTTCCATTTAGAGTATAATAGCTAGTGATATTGCATGATCTTCCTGTAATGCACATAAAGATATAAGGAAATAACAGTCAATCAGATCATTCTCCTTGCATCTCTTGTAATTCTATTATGCCCTCAAAAGGATTTTACAGGTTTCCGTCCGTTCCTCTATGCTCATCTTATATGAACTCCACTTGTACTATGATTTTTAAGTACAGACTACAGAGAGTTTAAGGATTTTTTGGAGTTCCTAGGACACAACTAACTCATGGCTTACTTGAAGTGCCAATCAACATATTCACAAGACAAGAGACACCGATAAAAGCAGAAACAAAAGCTAACATACTGAATTGAAAATAAGCTTTTTTCTTAAGGCAATGATCAAAGTTCTGATATTCTGGATATGCCTATGGTTATGCTTGATGGTACTGATGTGCTGATTGCATCTGAAAATGCATACTTTGGGATCCAAAGTAAGGTTCATGCATAGCACCTCTTTGTAAGATTTGGCTTTGCATTTTCGTATTCCCGTAAGAGTTTCCTCCATAAAGAGAGGACATGAACAAACTTCCTTGTGCAGAATTGAACCCCATGGCTGTCCCATTATTGACCTGACTCCACTGAAATGGCATTTTGTGCATGGCATTGGCAGCCGATTTGGGCTGCTGGGAAATCACAGTGGATTGATCAGGTGAAGTTGGTTTCTGGTAATCTGGTGAAAGCGTTTGGTTATCATTGAGACTTATTGTTGTAATATCATGAATACTCGCCCGTCTTTTATCTTTTCCACCAGAAAGCTGTCTAATAAAGTACTTCTGAGCATGACTAGCCACTTGAGTTGGAGTCCTAGTAACAACAAAGTTACGTGAAATGTTCCTCCAATCCCCCTTTCCATACTTTTTAAGCCCCATTAGAAACAACCTAACCAAGAATCAAGAAAATTCTTTTGTCAATACAAACATCAACAATCTATAGAAATTAACATATCAAAACCAAGCCTAAGGCTATTTCTCAGCAATCAAGATTCACAAGCAATAGTAAACTTAAAATATTTATACTACTTTTCGGGGTTTCTCACATGCATGCGGAAAATAATGAGTTCAATTAAATCTACGCCTAACGCTCTAGGCCCGCATCTGAATTGTCAACTTGTCACATATATAATATTAGCTGGCACTACATTATTCCACTGCCTACCATGTTTTGCCAAGTTGTTTGGTGCACTAAGTGATATAGGGATACAAAAAACAAGAGAAAATATATAGGGTGGTCCATACACAAAGTAGCTATACATGCATTAATAAAAAAAAAAAAACAAGAAAAAAAGCAACGCATAGCAAGAAAACAAATAACAACAACATAGCTATGGAATCCCAAAGTGGGGGGTTTGGGAGCGTATTTTTACGCAGATTTTGTCATTACCTCATACAAAATAAGAAACAATTAACATATATAAGGCAGACACAAACAAAACAATGATGAAGAAATTAGAATTAAACTCACTTATGTTCTTCCTCTGTCCATGGAATACCCTTCTTCCTCTCTTGTTCTGGAGGCCTATTAGATAAAGGCCTTTTGCCTCCAACAACATAAGATTGTTTATATCCATCAAAGCTATGACTATTCCCCCATTCTAATGTAAAAGGTGAAGTACTATATCCAGGAATAGTAATTAATCCAGCTTCTATTCTGCTCACATCATCTTCTAATTCTTTATATTGCCTAATCACATCATTAACTGATTTGCCTGGAACCATTTCTGCAACTCTTTGCCATCTATCTGGTGTATCTTTATCAAACAAGGCAAGAGCATTCTCAAAGGCTTTGTTTTCAGCTGGAGTCCATTTTGTGCTCTTTCCCTCATCAAGAAACCAGCTTGAGCTTGAAAGATAAGGAGCTGGTGATAGAATCTCCATAACACCTCAACTCAAAAAGGTCAAAATTTCACACAAGGTTACAAGAAAGATAATTCAAGACAGCATTTTTATGAAGCAGAGGAAGTTTTGGGGGAAAACCCAAGATGAGAAATGCAGAGATGTGGTGGTTTTACAATGGAAAAAACATGAGTGTTAAATCAACAAGTCAGCATCTACAAAAGGAATCAGAATACCCTTTTAACCATTAGCCACCTCCCCAACCTGAGGAATCTTGAAAAGACTCTAACTTTTCAATGTCAAAAGAAAAATCCTAGATGTTTTGATAATCTTTAATAAACAAACAAAAGAGGGAAGGTTAACTAAAACAGACAAAGATTATCTCAGACCAAGTTAAATCCAAGAAAATATTCTCATTAAGATCTGAACTTTACATACACAGTGTAAGCAAGACAGTAGAAGGCTATTAACCCTGAAAATGAGAGAACTTTCTAGAATTAGAGCTCAGTAGCTGAAGGAAAACAAGATTATCCTAAAAAGCCGAATTTTTTTACAACCCCAAGTGAGTAAGTAGTACAAAGACTCTGAATTTGAGAATTCTTGAGGAAGAAAAGGAAAAGAGCACAGGAAATTTGTGTCTGCTTTCTTCCTTTTTCCCTTTATGACTGAACAAACAAAGAAAAAGAGAGAGAAAGCAAGAAAAGGATGGTAAAGAAGAGGACCAACAAGAAATAAGTATAAACAATCACAAGCTATAAGCTTTAGAGCAATTAATTTAATTTTACTTTCCCAAAAAAAAAATATATTAGAGTTTTTGGAGGAGAGAGGAGCTGAAGGTGGTGGGTTATGATTGGATGGGAATGGTGCTTGTGGATACTGCAACTTATGGAAAAAGTTTTCTTATTATAGTACACACTCCTTCTACCTCTCCTTTTTAATTCAAAATTAGAAGGAAAAAAATAGTGTACTTTTTTGTCTTCATTTATCCGGTACAATTAATTTTCAAAATTTAAAATTTTAAATTGCAAAAAATAATAACTTAAAAGATATAAAAAAAAAATCAATCAAGAGAAAACTAAGTTGACTCTAACAATTTCAACTGAATGAAATACTTAATATGGAAAAACATCTTTACTTTATTCTATGCTATCCCTACCTTCAATTTTCACTATGCACTTTGGTTACAAATGAAATTTAAGAAGTAATAATAATTTATAATAAATTTTATATATTTTGATAATTATAAATTATGTTATTATTACAATAATAACTCAGTAAAATTCTATAAGTGGGGTATGAAGAGGATAAAATATACACAAATCTTATCACTAT
>JAOTQJ010000096.1:22385312-22413190 GCA_025642045.1 Solanum sejunctum | reverse complement strand
GGGGTATGAAGAGGATAAAATATACACAAATCTTATCACTATCTCATATAGATAGAAAGACTATTTTCTAAGCCCGTCATCTCTATAAATTATTTTATTATTAATGATAATAAATTTAAATTAAAATATTTGGTTGGAACAAATTATTTAAAACATTACATTTTTTATAAAAAAAAATTGTAAGGTGAATGAAATATAATTTAGCTGATTCATGGAAGTTCACCTAAACAGAAAACTTATAATTGGTGAATGGGCCCCTAGTTCATGCAGGCAAGTGGCAAACCACTAAGTAGGCGTTTGAATAATATTTTGCGTTAAATTTAAAAAAAAAATTAACGTCATGTTTAAGAACAAAAAAAGTATTATAAAGTTAACTTGCATAAGAAATTTATATTTGATTTTAATATATATGTGTTGTTTAAACGATCATGATTATTTATCAAAAATTACTAACGATGTTTTATTATCCACGATCTCTCAAAGCAAAGGAAGGAGAAATAGTTTATTTAAATCAAATTTAGTTGAAATTTTCAACAAATATAAATGAAAAAATTATATAATAAAATCTTTTGGCTTTTGCTACTTAGATTTATTAAATTATTATTATGATTTGTGTAATTAGCAAAAGGGAATTTATTTGATGACTCATGTTGCTGTCACCAGGTGGAATGTCCAAACCAATCACTTTTCATGATCAATAATTAAGGTCAGTGATTGACCTACTAATTACGATTAATGCTTGACTCATTTTTTCAACAAAGGGTATTAAGACCGTTCATTAAGATTAATATATTCAATTTTAAACACTAAACACTAATTAACAGAACTTTATTATTGTCAACCTCTAGTTTATTGATTATTACTTATTAGTGACGGGTCCTTTTGTCTCGGCTCAAATGGCTTCTATTTAGCTTATTTGGAACTTCAAAATTAACATTTTTTTTTAACTATACTCTGAAATAAAAGTTTATATCAAAATTGTTTGATGCCTCTAGGACATAGCAAACACTAGGTGCAAGAAAAATATTTACTAGCCATAGTTATATAGTAAAAATGATCAATTTAACTTTCATCGTTTAAAATAATATAATTTATGCTTTTGTATTGGATAAAGATCGACTTGAACATGTGATCAAAGCAAGAAGTGGCACATGTCAGAAACTTAGTGATGGTGACAGCAAATCTTATTCTTAAAACAAGAAAAGATAAAAGTAAACACAATTATGAAAGGTCCTCAATGAATACAATTCGAGCTGATGACATATTTACTCATTGTCCAATATCATAGTCATTAAGCTCTTATAACCTATGTGGACATTAAGATCCCCGATTTCCTTATAGCGTTGAGAAATCTTCTCTTGATCAGCTAGCTTTGAATTAGAGTTATGCACCAAATTCATTTATTTATTAATAATTATTAAGTGATTAGTTAATTTAAATTTAAATAAGCACATACTTAAAAGTGTCATTTTCCCTACAAAGAGTACAAAAATTTAGCATCTGCCACTAATATAAAATGGTAAAAATGAGTTTAGAATATGTTCTAATTAATCATTATTAGTAAAACTTTATGTGCAAATACTAAGGTGTAAGACTGTGAGTGACCTTTTCTAGGAAGAAGTCCCTTTCACCGCAACTGTATTTTTTTTTCATTTTTTCAATTTAAATTCTTACCTTTTAGAATTTATTATTTTCAAAAAAAATATCTAGTATTTAAAATAGTCCAATAATTACCCTCTTTATTTATTGCCTATTTACAGTTAACAAGTACAAAATAGTGGGACCACCAGGACCATTATAAAAATCTTCTCTCCTTGGGTAGCTTTCCTATATCATTTGTGAATTGTAGGTAGCAATCGTGTGCAGCGGCTCCATTGGGGATCTGTATGGAGGCGCATTGAATTATGGAACTTCAAATATTTCACTCCAGGAACGTGGGGACCAATTGTTGTTGAGCACCGCTTGATTATTGAAACGTAGAGCTTGTGAAGTATATGATGTCTTATTGGATTTTCCTCATCCCAAGTGAAACGAAATTAGAATTTACGATTTTCAAAAAGGTCAAATACTTGACATATAATAAGAAATGCAAAAATAATTATATTTTACTAAAGTTATAATTTGTAGCTATATATTATAAGAAAAAGGCAAGAGAGGAAGGAGAGGCGAGTGAGATAGGACAAAGAGTGAAGAGATACGAATTATATATATATATTTATCAAATTATATATGTATATCTGCTAAATAATTATATATCTATAACTAATATACAAATTGTATGTGTATATATGCCAAATAGTTGTATATCTATAACTAATACACAAATGTATTTGTATATCTGACAAATAAGATTAAGAGGAAAAAGAGAGAGGCGAGCGAAACAGGACAGAAGAATGGAAAGGTGAATTGTATATGTAAATCTATCGAATTAAATATGTATATCTGTCAAATAATTATATATATTTATATATGTAGAGAGAGATTGCAAAAAGAAAGGAGAAAGGCGTAAAAAGAGATTGCAAAAAAGAAAGAAGAAGGGCGAGAGAGAGGAAAAGAGGGGAGAAAATAACAATAAAATTTTAATTATAGCTATAAATTATAAACAAAAATTAAAAATAGTATATAAATATAAAATAAATCAAAAAATTAAATATTTATAAATATTTTTTAAAATTAAATATAAATATATTATTTGAGTAAAAACTCTAGTTTGTAGCTTTAGCACCCCTAGGCTTTTTGTGCATTGATAGTTTGTGAAATAAAAGAATACTAACATCATTTTCAAATGTGAATCTAAGAATTTAAATTTGTAAGTACGGTTGTCATTACATTCTTTATTCTTTTAAATACTAATGAATTTCAACTTATTACAAAACTAGTTACAAAATCTGGTGGAACGCATGGCCCAATAATTATTTATAAAATTATTATTTTTAATGATATAATTAAATGTTATTTAATTATTTTATTAGATATAAAATAAATATTATTAATATTGATTAATTTTTAGTTTAATAATTAAATAATTTTAAATTTTTACTCTAAAGTAAATCATAACTTTTATCTTAATTTTATTGGCAATATCATAAATTTATTAAGTACTTGCTTTAAATAGATTAAATAAAAAAAATTCAGAAATATTTTTATGGGCCCTTCAATTGTGAAAATTAGTTGCTACGAGTAATATTATAAAATTACTAATCAATTGTTTTAAAAAAATTAAATTAAAAAAATCTCAAAATATTTTTATGGGTCCCACTAATTTAAAATATCTGAACAATAGCTAGAAATATTATTTATGCTGGGCAAATATGGTAAAATTTCTAAGCAAAATAGATTAAATTAAAAAAATTTATGAAATATTTTTATGAATCCGTATAATAAAGGAGAAGAAATAGACATGTCGACGAAGAATTGCTTATTTCAGCACAAAATGTCTCTTATATAATAAGAGAATATAAGACTACAAAATCAAAAAAAAAATTGATATATATATAAATACGTATATTTAATTTAAAATCATAATATTCAAAACAGTTCTTTATATATATTTTTTTATTATGTCTAACTCATCATTTAAAATACCTTGTTCTTGATAGGTGCGTCCAAAAAGCTATGGACAAAAAGTCTTTGGATAAGTGATGAGTTATAGGAGTATTAAACTGGTGTTCCCATAAAATTTCAAGAGCCAAAGACTGGTAAAAGTTTTCGCTCCAGATGGGTAAAAAATATTTGCAGAATTTAAGGTGAGTGAGGAGTTTTATTATTACTAAAAATGTATAGAAGAATAAGAAAAGAATAATGTTTTGGCCTTTCAACAAATACAACAAAGCGGTCCCCTTCTCATTTCTCAACTGACCAACTACTCCACTGATTTCTTTGCTTTCTCCCCATTCAATAATTTCGAAAAAAAGAGCATAATTTCGATAGATATCATCTCAAATCTAGTTTCGGTATGGAGGGGCGTGGTTAGATGGTAAAAAATTTCTTTACTTTTAACTAAAATCTGAGTTCGAATCGTGAAAATAAAAAAAAAAATTATAAAAAATGACTTGAAAAAGGATGAATGTTCTGACATCGTTTTTTGGACAGTTAGCCCCTACCCCAAGTAAACCCCAAACCCTTAGATAAATTCACACTGGGAAAGTATAATTTCTTATGTTCACGTTCGTTTCTCACTTATTAATACTCTATATTTCAAAATTTTCACATGTTTTATTCTTGGCATTAGGAGCTTATTTCTCAAATTATTTTTTCAAACTCAATACTAAATATTGCCTTCGTCACATTTTATGTGATACTTTTGACTTGACATGGTATTTAAGAAAAAAAGAAAGATTTTTAAAAGTTGTGGTCTAAAATCATTGTTAGATATTTGTGTGATGAGAATCATTTCATTAAGGGTAAAAAGGGAATTTTAAATTTAAATTATTTTCAATTAGAGTAAGATGAAATTTTTTTTAGAACGGACTAAAAAAGAAAGGATGCCACATAAAATGGAGCAGAGAAAATATCAGTTAATATTATTACTATATAAAATTTCTTATCAATTATTATTTATTAAGAGACGTATAAGGTTCAAGTAAAAGTAAATATAAACGACAAAAAGTAGTTACCAGTTTCTTTGAAGGATATTGGGCCTTAGTGGGCCCAAATATCGGCCCATTACTAATACCGGCGAAGCAACTCAATTAGCTTTGGCGGAGCAATCCCTTTCTTGTCCTGATCTGTTTCATGGCTTCATTATTGATCCTTCTATTGCACGATGATCAATAGTGTTTTCATTCATTCTTCAGTATGAATCGAATCCTCGATTTATCAGGTAATGATAAAAGTCATAATCATTTGAGCGAGTCTTATTCTTGATTTGGGTCTAACAATAATTTCGTTTTACCTATTGAACATAAGAAAATAAGTAAGAAACCACTTATATTTCTGGAGATATAGCTACCTTGTCTTCTCTCTAATAAATTCAACCTTAACCGTGATTACGTATGCGATTAGCTTTGATTAGACAACTCATATGACAAATCCAATCAGCTTAATGGGTGTTCACATGACAGTTTGGTGGTTAAAATGGTTTAACATTAAAACAGAAAGAAGTTGGTACTAGATTCTTTTTCCAACTTCCTTTTACTAGATTAACTTTATCAAAAGGTTGTATGTTTGGTAAATTTAGGAGGAAATTATTTTCTCTAGAATACTTTCAATTTTGTACATGTTTGGCATGGTCATAAAAAATAAGTTCTGTAAATGACGTTTCACTCTAATTGTCTCTCCTCAGTCCTTGCTTGACATCCCGAGCCAACCAGCCTCATACCACCTTATCCTCATATAAATGCTTTTGAAATAATATTTTCTGTTTATTTATAAAATATTTTGTCAAGTACATTTTGATACATACAAAGTACCCAAATGAATCAACTAAGCTGAAATCAGCGTTCTGGATCTGCGATAATTTTATGTATAGTCTCTGTTCTTACTGCACCAACTTCTTATTGTTTGTTCGTAGGGTCTTTGATGGATATAATTGGAGTTTTGCCATCATCCTCATTATTCTGCTTTTAAATTTTGTCACATCTTGCTTGGACGACCTTACTGTATATTATTAATTTTCTTTTTTTGTGTGTGTGGACAATTAACTACTAAATAACCAGTATAATTTTACATGTGAAATTTGAAGATAGTTCAATGTACGTAGACCATTTCTCTAGCCTTGTAGATATCCAAATGTTGCTTAGACTGACCCTAAACTTAGATAAAAATTACCAAGCAGTTTTAAAAAAAAGGATATCGTCCTCCAAAAGTTTAAAGACATAAAGCCAATTCTAGAGCCAAATATATAGATGAGGAATCTTCCTTAAAGACAGTTTTAAATTTACATAGTTGTAATCGATGATCGATCCATTAAATATACGTTTTACTAAATACAAAATTTAAAATAATAAAGAAAATTTTATAATTTTAAATTAAATACATAAATAATGTACCAAAATCTCATTTAAATTTTGTTGTCTTTAAATGTCGGTGTTAAAAGCTTACTACATTTCAAAAGTGGCCTTTTATTAAAAGAAATTGATTAATTAAAAAGAAAAAAAACATATAATAGAGCGATAGTTGGACGAGCATTGATATTTAAACAACTCTACCCGTTTTATTTTATATATATTAGTTTGATTACGTATGAAATTTAAGAAAAATGATAAAAGCTTTTGATTTTTTTAATTTTAAACTAATGAGATATATAATACACCTTAATAAAATGTATAGTTCTTTTCTAAACCCTCAGACTTAAAGAAATAGAGAAAGATATTTTGATGTTTTGAATACAAAACAAGAGGTCGGTCAGTGACTTTGAAAGTTCAAAAAGTTCAAATTTTAAATACTATAATGTTATTCTTTTAAATTCTAATTTGTGAATAATTTATAGTAGTGGACATTCACAAGTACATAGAGAGTAGAGACCTATCTAGTTTATAATCATCAATTTGGAGCAATGGAGAACCAGCAGGTCGACTAGTTAGTTAGCAAAACCTTTATTCTTTTTTGTTTTTCTTGTTTAGTTCAATGTGTGATTAATTTAGATTTATATACAAAAATTTTATATTGAAAAATACAATACTTTTAATAAAGGTAATTTTTTACTCAAATTCAAATTAAAAATTTAATTATAAATAAAAGACTGTTTATCACTTCATCACCTGTCTGGTCGATAGCAAAATCTTTACAATGATTTATGTCTTTAGTAATTGTTTTCACATGTAACATGTTTCACTGTTGGCTTGTCATAAATCCCATCACTCCTCGAAAGACTAAATGCTACTATTAATGCTCCGAGCTACTAGTAGTACCACAGTTAATAGGAAACGTGTCAATTAGCAACAAGGCCTATTTTCACTTCTTCATTTGGCCCTCATACCAAATTGGAGAACTTTTTGAATTAATTTGATTGATGATTTACACATGCGTTAGGTAGGTGTTAAGTTATACTCTCTGTTCATTTTTACTTATTATTATTTTGATCATTAAAATTAAATTATATATATTTTAATTAATATTTTAAAATATATTTTTTATTATATCAATATGATAGGAATTGCAACTCATAATATTTTTTGTATAGTTTTCAATCATCTAAATTTTAGATTAAAAATATTAAATTTAGTTACTTTATTTTAGGTTTGAAGTTTAGTTAACTTAATCTCAAAAAGTAAAATAATAATAAATAAAAGTAAACAGAGAGATTATATAAGTAATGGAGTATCATGTTTGGTAAATAATGGAAAAGTAAGTTAGCCGTGTCTAAAATTAATATACTCCCTTCATGTAAAAAAGAATGACCTAGTTTGATTTGGCGTGAAGTTTAAGAAAATAAAAAAGATTTTTAAATCTTATGATCATAAATTAAAGTTATTTCAAATATATCAAAATATCTTTTAATCTTGTGATTTTAAATATGTTACGTGAGAAGTTGAAATTAAAATTTTGTCAAAAAAGAAAAAAAATCATTCTTTCTCAAAAAAAGAAGGTCATTCTTTCTTAAACGAAGGAAATAATATTTATTTGTAATTAGAAATTCTCAAATTTAACAAAAAGAACCATATAATTTATACTAACATAAAATAATAATAATTAGCTCATAATTAATTCCTTCGTAACTTTAATCGACTACCAAACGATCCCTCGTTTGTTTTCATATATACAACTGAATAAAGTGGACAAAATAAGGTGGATTCAAAGTTTGTAGACTTGAAAATTTAAATCGCCTTTGTGCGAGACAAATAATAATACTTAATTTCATAACTAATGTCAATTATAGAAGACATATAATACAAAATTAAATTTTTTGTGCCTCTTTTTATCCATGAATATTGAAAGAATTTGTTGAAAATTTCACTTTCGAATAAATTTTGTAAGCAATTTAAATTTAATTGAAATTTTAATATCAATTTTGATTCACGTAATAAAAAAAAAAAAAAGAGTCCAAATTGCAGAGAGCGGAGGTATCCTTTTGTGACACGATTCAGAGTCACTAGAGCCCACTCTACATCACTTGTCTGTCGTTTATGCCTTTCCCAATTGGATACTTTCTTTACATTTTTTTTTTCTTTTTCAATATTAAAAGATTGTAATTATTGACATTAAAGAATAAATTATACTATACATATTATTATTAAAAGTCTCTAAATAACATGTGCACTTGTTTATAAATGAAATTATTGTAAAAAAAAAAAGCAAGAACTTGCTGACAATCAAAATAATAATTAGATGGTATCAATAAAAATTTGATGGGACCGGGTGGTAAATAATAAAATTATCAAATTTATTCTTTTAATATAAAATTTTTTTGCAAAGCTAAATTTAATCTGAGTACTAAACGATGCAAAACAAAAAAAAAATCATGCAAACTTGAGAAAAATAACTTTTGACGTCATCTAACTCCTCTCGAATATAATAATCTAGTGGGAAAAAATTATAAATTGTTGAACACTTTATTTCGTGAACTTTCTAGTCTTCAATTCTTTTTTCTCTTTTGGTCATAATTTCTACGTTGCTAATATAAAGTGATAAAGACTTATTATATATGGCGCTCCTCCCACTAAATTTCAACTTTTACTAAATGATGAGCATCCCTACTTAAGATGAATAATAATAAAAAATAAAAATTTGTGCAAGGTCATGTGATGTCAAATATAAATAGTTAGTGTTAAAACTAATCCCAACTATAATTAAGAGGTATTTGACCATTATAGTTTGGATAGAATATTTTATTGTGTCATAGGCAATAGACATGTTGGTAAGAATGTTTCCACGTTAGATTGAAATGAGAATTCTAAGCATTTTATAAAATTGATATTTAGTTTTTTTTTTTATTTTTGTACAAATTTTTAGAGTGTGAGTTAGATGTAAGACCTACTATAATATGGTATTAGAGTCAGAATCATTGGCTTCGATTGTGCAGAATTTGTGAATATACGCTCGACTCTTGAATGTCACTCTTTGACTTGAAAAGTGTAATTCAGATAGAGAATTTTTCAGATCTGAACATGAGGGAGGATTAGGAGCAGAGCTACCCTTTATTATATGTATATAGTAAATATATTGAACCCATGCGAAAAGTTCGTGTGATTACTTTTTAAAATTTTAGACCTCTTTAATGTCAATCGTGGCTCTGCCACAAAGTAGGATGTTGATGAAATCATGCCACATCACATCTGGACTAGAACTCTTGTTCCTTATAAGACTCGACCAATTCTCTCCTCTTTCACCTATCTAGTTTACTGAATGTAAGTTAAGTCTAAAACTTAATTTAACAATACATAACTATATATTAATTTTTCCTAGGGAAAAGGATGAGTTTTGCCATTTCCCCATTATTTCATCTCTAATTCTCACTGTTGCTAGCCAAAAAAATAATTAAACACAAGTATATTAACCTTTGGAATCGTAGATTAGAAGCATAAATTGATTATATAAGTGGAATTACAAAAAGTAGGGCTATGAGTTGGATTAATTAGAAGAATAATAAAGCAAAGTACAAAATCATTCACTTTGTCGAATAGTGTCGTTATGTCAATAAATTACCAATTTTTTTCAAATCTGTTTAGTGCAGAAACTTTTGAGATTAACTGATAATTTCATTCCCAAAATAGATTATGTAAGTACTCGAAAGCCAATGAAAATTCAAAAAGTGGCAAGATTAGTTTAGGTTGCGTGCAAAATTGTTCATTAGACAAAGAACATGGTCTCACTAAAGCTATGACAACTATAAAAAGTACAAAAGTAATCAGCAATTTTCCAATTTTTTTTTTTAGTCCTTAAATCCTCTATGGACGACAACAACAACAACAACATTACTTCAATACTTCAAAGACTCCCGTCTATTGCAAGGTAAGGGGGATTGAATGTACGCAGTTTGACCCTTATGTTTAAAAATATAGCGTGACTGTTTTCGGATTAAATCCTCTATCATAAATAAAAATATTACTTTGTCCATCTATTTTTATTTTTTATTATATTTAAAATTAAAATTGTGTTTGAAATATATATTCAATTTTTCAAATTAAGTAAACAATATTTTGAAATGAAAAGAAAAATCATAGACAAATGGACCTTTAGAAAAAATTCAAGAAATTTTCACACTCAATTATCACGAATTTTCACACTGGCTTGGCTTTTTTCAATTGACACCAGCTTCAAGATTTAATTTATATATTTTTTATTTTAATATTTGTATATATCTTTTAACAACAGAGTTCAACTATATTCTGACCAATCATATCAACATAAAGATACTGTCCCCCTTTTTTGCCTTTTTTTTTTTTACAATATCATGTCCGATAAAATTTCATAAATAAGATTTTAAAAAAGTAGTACATATGTAATTTTATTACTATCTTAAAAAAATAAAAAAATTATTTCCAGTAAATCTTGAATAAAAAGTGTAGCCAAATCAACAAGAAAACAAGCATACATTATTGAATAATTATATGAAAAACAATAGAGAAAAGAATAGTTATTAACAACAAATAATAGGAGTACTAATAATATCACTAATAAGGAAAATTCGACAACACTTACATAGTACATTTAAAACTTACAAAATTAGGTCTTAGATTTAATTCATACCTTAAAATCTAATTAGTAAGGAGAAAGATTCTCTAAATTTTATAAGGAGTTCACTCATATAATTAATTACCAATGTGAGACTTGTCGTTCTTGGAACATCCACCTCACGCTTAGTGCTTATCATCTGATGTGTGAACAATTTTTAATTTTTGATGGGCTCAACATTGAGCGAGATGCGTCCTGGTCTGATACCATGTAAAATAAAGTTTTTAGAATTAACTTATATTCCAAAATCTAACTAATAGAGAGAAGGATTGTCAAAACTTTATAAGTAGTCTACCCACCTCATTAATCATCAATGTGAAAATTTTGTCATTCTTTGGCAAAACTTAATTCTCGAGTTTTCTATCTCTTATCTAGAGTCATATTCTCAATAAACTATAATTATGTCACCTATTTTAAATATTTTTCTACCTACTCCCCGTCTCCTAAAACTCGTACTTTCTCTTTAAAAATGATCGGTTGAAAAGAATAAAGGACAGTGGCATACACAGGATCTTTTCAAAGCAGTGTCACCATTTAAACGACATTAATAGCTAAAGAGGAAAACTAATAAAGATTTTATTTTAGACATACAAAATTTAGGCCACATTAATAGTAAACTTTATTAAAAAATTACTTTGCTTGAATAATATAAAATTAAGACAAAATTGTAAAGTAAAAAAAAATTATCTACTCTTTATATTAGGTAATATTGAAATTTCAAATTAAATTACTCAAGTCTTTATAATAATAGTTGCAAACAAATGACTAACATTTTATAAAGTACATGAAAAATTTATAGGTCTTTTATTAAAAACTGATTTAGATGACTAATTTTGTTGGATAACCCTTATCAAGGAATTACAAAATAAGCAGATCACTATAATAAT
Organism: Solanum sejunctum; assembly: GCA_025642045.1. NCBI lineage: Eukaryota > Viridiplantae > Streptophyta > Magnoliopsida > Solanales > Solanaceae > Solanum > Solanum sejunctum. Next base: position 22,401,689 of record JAOTQJ010000096.1, on the reverse strand, counting down.
ATATTGTAAACTCGATGAGATTTCATATTTTGAAAGGTATACATAATATCCTCATTAGAAACATTACTAAATAATTCCTTTTCTTTATAAAGAACCAACTAACCACTCAAGAATTCGTTATCTATTTGATTTCGTAAGTTAGACCTAATCAATTTCATTATAAAGATTCTTTTTAGAATAACACTACCCCATTAAATTTAAACTAAAATTATATAATCTACCTAATTAGTAATTTAGGATCAAATAAAAGAGGATTGCAGATAATATAACAAATGATATGTAATTAATTCATCATGTGTAAATCCAAAAAATAAAAAATAAAATATAAATAAATTTAATTATCAATTGAATAAATCCTAAATTATGTCATTGTAATAAACAAATAGAAAAGAATAAAACTATTATCATGAACAAATAAAAATAAAAACTTTAGGCATGTAATAAAAAAAAAAAGAATGAAACGAAAATACTAACATGACATAGATATTTGAGATGATGAATGAGGATGATTGATGGACAAGATTTTTTTTTTTTTAAGAAACTCACAAATCACAAATGCATAAAGATTTTATATTTTATTTTAGTTCTATTTCTAAACTAAAAGACAATAGGTTAATTTTGAATGAATTAGAGTGAATTCGTAAGTTATTCAAGACTACAATTTAAAGAAAAAAAAGAAAAGAAAAAAACTACACATTTTAAGACTAATCTTTAAAAGAAAAAAATAATAAGAAAAGTGATTTAAAGGGGAAAAGAAGAGAAAAAATGCACATTTTAAGAGAGAAAAAAAGAAGAAAGGAAAAAATAGCGGGGGAAAACAAACTCAAGACATTTAATTCATCCTCAAACGTCTTAACCACTAAGCTAAAAGCAAATTATTATAAGCGATGTCCTTATAATTATTTTAATCTTTAATATTTATTTTTAATATATATATCTATATATATATTTAATAAATTTTTTTAACAAAGTCATATCATTTGACACTCCATGACTCTACCTAAATCCGCCTCGGTAAAGGGGAGCATAGTAGTTGAAATTATGGTGAGCATGTTCATAATAATTTAGAGGAAGAAGCAAAAATACAAAGATGAATAGAAAAACATTAGGAGTGGAATTAATTAATATATAAATGATAGTCCATTATAGGAAATGAGTTGTCACTTAATAAAACCGCTAACATTTTTTGTTTCCATTAAAGGAAAGATTCCTTATTTCTCTCTCTTGCCTTTCCTAAAATGAAAGGTCAAAATAAGTTGGGAGCATGTGATTCTGATTTCGGTAAGCGTGTGCATTATAACTCACGTGGACACGCCTGCACCATGCAGTTATTTCCTCTCAAAATTAATTTAACTAATTGTTTGGTTTTTATTTTTTTTAAACTATAATATTATAATGTCAATCTCTCTGTTCAATAATAATTATCTACTATTAATTTTATATAATAATTAAAAAATAGCAAATAATTAAGTTAATTTTATCAAATTATTCTTTAAATATAAATACAATATCTTGAGAATACAATAAAAAACAGCTATAATTAATGATAAAGGTAATTAAAAATTAAGCGTAAAATAATCTCTTGATTTCACAGAGTAGACAAGTATTTACATCTACTTTTAGTATAATGGAAAAGTAAAAATAGACGGAGGAAGTATTCCATCTGTTCACTTGTACTTATCATTATTTCGTTTTTCGAGGTCAACTGGATAAAACTTCAAAACTAAATTTAATATTTAAAATCTAAAATTTTGATGGTTGAAAACTATAGGAAAAATAATATAAGTTGCAATCCTTCTCATATTAATATAATGAAAAAATACATCTTAAAATATTAATCAAAATTTATATAGTTTGATCTCGATAAGTAAAATAGTGATAAGTACAAGTGAAGAGTGGAATAATTTTATTTGGTTTTTAATTCTAAGTTGCACAAATAATGTGGAGATCTTTATTACTCCTAATTTTATTTTAGGAAGAGATATGAATTATATCTGTAAATATGGTGTGGGAAGTTATATGTTAGTATTAGTCAATTAGGTCAATTAAACACTATCAATGTAAATAATTTCAATCATTAAATAAAGGTACACGTAGCAGACATTAACCTCGATTTTCCTTAAAAAGCGAACTATTTCTCCAACAACTTTAGAAGGGAAAAAACGTGTATTAAAGCATAGCAGACTTATCAAGTCATTACACGTAGCTTATGCTTTGTTCATCTCCATGCCCAATTTCCATTTTAGGAAAGTGCAATTCCAACGTATAAAGGTCATAAATTGTGCAATATCACATTAGATGTTGTGGAAATTGGAAAAAAACAACATTAACCATGTTATAAAGTTTGGGTATGGCTTTATTCAGTTTTTGGTTTATGTTAAACCAAACAACCCCTTAAAAGCTGCTGGTCCATGCAAGTTAAGTTTACCTTTAATTGGGCCAGAAATTGAAGTTGACGCAAATGGTTTTGCTCGTGGCATCCTATTGGGCCTAGTAAGATTTGATATAGGGCTATTTGCACTTTTTGTCCCAAATTTGTGCTCGTCTTTTATTTGACAATATATCACAACTAAACAAACATTTACTGGCGAATTAATTAACGTAATTATAATTTTTTTATAATTGTAATTTCCAGTCAATACTTAATAAAATGGCTATATATTATCATTCTAATTGTATAAATACAAATAAAAATATCCTTTATTAGCTATGAAACGTAATTAGGCAAAATGTAGTTAAAAGAAAACAATTAGGGCCAACAAGTGGCAAGTTGGAAGCTACTTTTTCTATTTTATATATTTAAAGTTACAATGTTTCTTAGTGTTAACCAAATGTTGGAGAAATAGTGTCATTTTCTTTCCTACTAGTCCATTTTCTCTGTCAAAAAAGAAAAGAAAAGAAAAGAGCAATTTATTATTATTAATAATAATAAAAAATGTAGTAAAGCATATATTGGGAGAACATTACCTCATTAATAATTTACAACTTCTCACAAAACAATAGCATAAAATAAGTTCATATATTACAAACTTGACCCCTTTGATATTCAAACTTTTTTTATAGCAACATTTTTTGCTTGCTCAAACAAACTCATACCAGTAAATTTACTCTGAAAAATATACATACATAAATAGTAGGAATTCTTAACATTTTGGTAGATCTTTGGGAGGAGGTAAAAGAGATTCATTAGGTCCATTTCCATTATCTACCACAAAAGCCATCTTAAGTCCCCATGTTGTGTGCACCTCCAAATGGCAATGTAAAAACCAAACCCCTGCAAAATCAACAAGAAAAACAAGTGAATTTATCTACTTGACACATTCTTGATTTCTTGAGACAAAGCAATTCCCTCAACACAGCTTAACTCCGTCAAGCCTGTACGAATAGTGAAGGAGTATAGATTTTGTTGGTTTTTGACCAACGGAAAGCATGGGAAAAAGATGCACAAACGAAACTGAAAATAACGAATTTTTCAGGAGCAATATCAACTACCTAGATCAATCTGCTAAAAGAATTCCATAAACATCTTGCAAAGATATTGTACTGTAATAGATAGATAGTCTCAGATAGACAACCTTGTATATGTAAGAAATTTTTTTGTTTTTTACAAAGTTTAATAAAAGAATGTTTACCCTATCAGGTTAACTAAAATATAACTAAACTCATAACAGATGAGATGAACATCTTGGAAGATAACACTCCTATCGTATTGATAGTGTAATTTTTTTCTACTGTTAATATATATAAACTTTACCTGGATTATTTGCGCGGAACCTAATAGCGACCCACCCACCAGAAGGCGCATTTATTGTATTCCTCTCAACAGGATCAACAAGGTTGAACTTTTTAGGATCTTCTTTTGGATCAAAATTTCCTTTGCCTCTTCCAACAACAAAAAAATTGAAACCATGTAAATGCATAGGATGATTTTCAGGGCTCAATAATCCTGTATCTTGCAATATTAATTGGACATTTGAATTATATTCAAGTCTATAAAGTCTAGTCCCTTCCATTGTCCTCAAATTTTCTGGTGGAATCCCTGTATAATCAAAGACATATTGTGGATTTCCAGGGAAATCATCAGTAAACACTCCACTTTTGTTGAAAAAATGTGCATCAAGTAATGACACACTTGGCATAACAAATGTAACATTATTAATAGCTGCGACGATACGAAATCCCCTGTAACATGTTGCACAAGGGTTGAGTCCAAGACTAATGATGAAAAATAGGGAATGATCAATTTTCATTGGGACTTTTGCTGGATATGTTTTCGAATTCAAGCTTCTGAGTGAGTCCATGAATTTCATAGCGATAGAGGTGGCGTTTCTAGGCGGTGGCACGGTGAATGTGGTGGAAGAACTATTTGTGCCTATGTATTGTAAAGTTGCAGTAGCTGTTTTGTTATTCACCAAGATTGGAGCATCCATATAGGGTGATGTTACCATTAAGTATTTTCCACTTTTATGATTTGCTGATAAAATGACATTTGTTGTTTGTCCTGGAGCTGTTAAAATTGTCTCTGTTTCGAAGGGTTTAACATAGGCAGCATCCACTTCTACCACGGTCAGATTGTGGCTAGCAATCTTGAAGAAAAGTTCTTCATTTAGTGCAGCATTGATGATTCTCAGTAGGTATTTCTTGCCTGGTTCCACTAGGAAATTGAATCCTTCTGTGGATCATCACAAGCAAATAAAAATAAGTATATGGGAAACAGAATTATATGCAAACACTATTTAATTGTTGAAATAAAACGACCCTGGAAGCTGAGATGAGTTAGAATTTGAACCTTACAAGTTAACAACAATAACATACCTAATGAATCCCGCAAGTAGGGTCTGGAATGTACGCAGACCTTACCACTACCTCACAGAGATAAAAAAAATATTTCTGAAAGACCCTCATCTCAAAAATATCATTCCAAAAGCAGAAAATCTTACAAGTTAACCATTCCGAAATTTATTTTTGAACATATTTAATGATTTTTTGACACAAATGTTGGATTTAGATTAAAATTATTGTTATGCCAGATAGTGGCGAGCCAGTATTTTCATTGTTGATACTTTTAAAATATGGACAGGTGATTTTTGTATCAAGGGTGTCTACCAATTTATATATATCAAAATTTTTATATTTAACCTATATATTCCAAAAAAGTTTTCTGATGAAATATATTCATTTGACTACCCTTGGACGAATGTAGCTCCGCCCCTGAATTTATTGCCGGATGTACATGTTATATTCTACTTCCGTCCCTGAGTGGAAGAGGGACGACTGTGACTTAGACCTTGTACACTAAGTAAGTATGTATAGTAGATTTGGAACTCGATAAGTTAGATTTCATGGGGTAGAATTCCAAACTTAAACTCGTAAAAGTTCAAATTTTGAATCTGTCTCTGCATGGAAGGGAAAAAATATATATGAATTTTACCTTGTGATGAACAAGTAGAGACAGGACCAGGAAGGCCATTGATGGTGTGAGCATCAGATATATTAGGTGGCAAACCTGATTGTGTTGCTTCATCAACTACAGCTTCAACATCTGACTTCCACCATTCACCTATCAATTGAGCCACAGAATTTGTGGATAGAGAAGACAAAAATAAAAAAGGAATCAACCTTGGAAATGATATCGTCATGGAGTAAGTAATCTTGATTTGACAACATAAAGATCCAGTAATAACTTGTTATAATCAGGGGCGGAGCTAAAATTCTAGTTACATGTACATCAAAATTCAATAGCTTTTTTTAGAATCTAGAACTTATAAACTCAAAATTCTGAATCCACCTAAGCCATTCGGTTACCTAAAATGATGACAACTTCCTTATCGGGCTTTGAAAATGGATATGGCAAGTCAAGCTTAGGGAGTATAACAATAGCACCATGGACAGTGGCCCTAAGCCAGAGTATATGTGCATGCCAAAATAATGTTCCTCTTTGCTCTGTCACTGTAAAATTGTACACATAGCTTTTTCCTGGCTGTATTGGACATTGCACTATATAGGCCGGTCCATCGGCCCAACATGTTCGAATTTGTTTCACTCCATGCCTGTTCAACATCAAGTACATTAATCGAAGAATTAACCTAAAGAGCCATCTATCCAACCGCGCGACTTTGCCTACAGATCATGTAATTTTGCTCAGTTCTTATTCATATTTTTGAAGAAAAATGTAGGATAGACAATAGAGAACCAACCAGTGGATGGAAAGATTATAGTGAACTTGGTTGACAACTTTTATAAGTAATGTATCATCTTCCCTAGCATAAATAGTTGGACCAGGAAATTTTCCATTTACTGTTACAGTAGGCTTAGTTGAGCATAATCTTGTTATATTTCTTATCATCACCTGCATTTACAAAATCGCAGCTTGGAAAACAAATCGACAAATTGAAATTGAATTTGAGCCGATTAAGATGTGCAACATGTTAAATTATACCGATAATGTTATGTCTTCATACATCGACACGAAATAATGAACTTACGTTGAATTTATAATGACGGATATTGCCTCTGCATTCTACCGACACTGGCCACAAGAAAGCTAACACAACCAAAATTCTCAGCCATTCTACTTTTTTGATCACCATATTTTGATCTCTTTCTCTTATAATTTGATCTATTTACTTAGTGTAATAAGTAAACCTTATGTATATATATAGTCTCTATAGTTATTAGGAAATTCATTTTAATTAACTAGTTTGGTGGATAAACTATAGATGCTTCAATGGGAAGATCAAGCTTATGTTTTGATACTCTAATTTTCTCCCCTTATAATTTACACAAAGTTGTTGCATATAATTGAAATGGTAAACTCCTTTTTGAAGGAAAGCTGACATGGCAACATGCATCCAAGATTAATCCAACTTTAACACTTAAAAAGTTTCATGATCTATGTTGATCAGAATGATCCCACGTTGGATCGGAACGAGTAACTTTGACTCCTTATAAGACTTGTAGTGAATTATGTTCAATACCTAATTTGACACCATATCAAAGTCAGGTCCATTAGGTTCGATATGAGGGGGGCCTCGGATTGCACATGGATTGTGAATATACTCCCAGTCTTTGAATGTTACGTTCTAGTCCAGGTAATGAAACCACAGATAAAGAATGTCTGGATCTGGATGGGATGGGGAATGATCTCACATCAGACAGGGAGGAAACTCTGGGCTCCTTATTAACAATTCTCCACCCTTTGAGCTGACATTTGGAATGTATTTTAGGCCCAAGAACCAAACTTGACGATTTAACTTATAATCACTAACCATATAAAGTTGCATTATAATTGTAATTTAGCTAACTATAGCTAGTCAGTTACTTTAATTTTTCATGTAACTACAAACTTATTCTGGTTATTATATGCAATTACGCATAAGCATCTTTTTGATGACCCGATAGTGTGAAAAATTCATTCATACCAAACCTCAAGGGAATCAAAGTGAAACTCAAAATTTAATCTCTCACTTTGAACTTAGGTTGGTCCAACTATATCTTTAATTTGGTTCAATCACAACAAATTAAATCAAACTTAGGTTAACATGACCAAACAAAGAGATCAAACTCTAGTTTTGTCCATGAAAAAACTTGAAGTCAAAAAGATGACATTTGCAAAAATTGAAACAGTACCAACTAAAGCTTATCAAAAGTTACTTATAGTAAATTAAATACTAATAAAACTCAGCATTAGGTTATATTAACATAGCGTTTCAGATGATTCAAAGCAGATAATTGAAACCTAGAGGGGACTTAATTAAGAAATTAAAGTCAGAGATATTGAGCATTAATTAAAAAGGCTTTTCTAATTAGTAAGACTATAGTTATACATTTTTTCAAGTAAGTATTATTGAAAAAATGAGCTGTATGTTGGTTGTATTGTTTCTCTTAAGAAACAGTTTTAGGTGAGTTGTTTTAATACTTCCAGAAGAGTTTGAAAAGTTATTTTGTGGAAGAAAGAAGTGGGGAAAAAAAAAAGCTTGAAGTTAGGGAGTGACTATCATAGATACTAAAAATTTTAGTAGTTCTGTTGACGGGTTATTTGAATTTTCATTTTATTGGCGAGGATTCAATACTCCACGTATGTCCTTGTAGTGGATCTTACATATTGCAAGTTCGATATAATCAGATTTGAGCTAGTAAATTTCAAACATAGAGCAAAGAGAGAAAAGAGATTTAAAAGAAGAAGAAGAGTGTATCTCACTATTTAATAATTTCATACTAGTCAAGTTAGATACACCACTGATTCAGATTTCAAGTCAGATACATATATCAAATATACTAGATATATAGAGGCGAGCGAGAGAGAAATGCGAGATAGGAGAGAGAGACGAGCAAGAGAGTCAGTATATCCAGTATATACACTAATCATACTCGGATACATGTATCTAATAACTAGATACACATGCAGAGAGTTGAGCAAGAGAGCTAGTATATCTCAAATACATGCGAATCATGCTTGGATACAATCATGTAGAACAAAATATACCTAATTTGACCTACATGTAACACAAATACATGTATAAAGTAAATGTAGTAGGGAAGATAATTTCTAAAACTCAAGTGAAGACACGCAATTTGATCCTAAACTAGTGGAATTAGTATGGTTCGGTCAAAAATCAATCTAGTGTCTGGAGATGGCCTCCTCTGGGCTCTGGAAATGTTGGGCCTGGACAATTTGCCTACTTCCCTTGGCTGGGCTTCATCTGCTAACATATTGGGCCTGGTGCCTCAGAACTTGCTCAGATTCACATGTGTCCAACTCTGATTTGAGTGTGATTATGAAGTTATATATATCTAGATTAAAGTATATTTTAAGGAAATGATTAAGGACGTACGTGGTATAAAACAGAATCAGTTAATGAATACAACAATAATAATTAATTCAGTAAAATTTCACAAGTGAGGTTCAGGTAGAATATACGTAGACCTTATTATTATCTCATAAAAAAGAGATAAAAAAAATTGTTATCAAAAGACTCTCGACACAAATATATCATCTAATGAATACAAATAATTTTAAAAAATAACAATCTATTCCTTCCCATCAGTGTGAACTGTAAACTAGGAATTTATGATCAAATTGCTTAAATTGTTATGCCGGAAAAAAAGAAGAAGTCTTTCATTTAAAAAAATAATGATAATGGACATTATTGATTGATGGATCTGGGTGCTATACGTTGACTAATCATCAGATAAAATAGGGATAAATTTCATAAATGATCATCATATAATTACTTCCTTAGGCTTATTTTATATTTTATGCGATACTCTAATTTTTTTTTAGTATCATATAAATATCTCAAGCTTCTTTCAAATCACAAATTTTAATTTTTTTAAAAAAATAGTATTCTTATCAACTTAACAATGACACGTATAATAAAACAAAAAAAATATAACTTTTAAAAAAATTATATAATTATATTTTCTAATAGAAAAATCACAAAAAATATCATCATCCGAGAAATAAGACCGTGCTTCGTTTTAGACCACCTAGGATAGTCAATTGTTTCATTTTCAATCCACTTGACTTAAATGAGCACATGTCCAACGTCAGGTGTAGAAGTATGGAACACATAAATTTTTTTATATGCTTAAAATTGAATTTGGAAGAAAATAATTATTTATGAAGGGAAAAAACTTACTAGCTGTTGTGGATGAAAAATATTATTTCTGCCGATGACACATTTGGGAGGATTAATACGGTGTATATTTAAATTTATACATATGAAAATTTATACTAATTCATATTAATTGTATACGTACTCTTATTACTTTAAATTTATAATTCTTAAAATTCATTGTTTATTTAATACTCTTTTATTCACTTTTACTTGCCATATCTTGATTCACAAGAGTCAATTTGACTTATTATTGAATCTATATTGAATTAAATTAATTTACTATTTTAAATTTAAATATTCAAAAATAATATAAAAAATACTATTGCATAAATTAATTAATTTTACTTAATTCTTTTCATATTAATATGATTAAAAAATATATCGTAAAATATTTATCAAAATTTATACAATTAAATTCTCAAAATATAAATATATATCAAGTAAAAATAAACGTAAAGAGTACATAATATCTGGTATAATTAATGCAAGTGTGTATTTTTCAAAAAAAAAAACACAAAGAGCATTAGGCAGAAGAACGTTCAAAGCATTTGTAGAATAACCTTTATTAGATAGTTGTCAGTTGATTTAAACCGCTGACTAGTGAACATTTCCTCCACAACGAATCAAATTTGAACAGAAGGAACGTACATGCTACAACAATACTAACAATATTACCCCAATGATTCAAAAATTCTCTCGTCTATTGCGAGATAAGAGAGGATTGAATGTACTATAATTAGTATTTTCTCTATTCCTTTTTAGTAGTCACATTATATTTTTTGAATTGAAAGTTAATTTAACTATTTCTCAAAGTTAAATTAAATTGCATTGATGTCATAATTTCAAAATACGTTTATATATTAAAAAATTATCCAAAAAGTACTATAGATCAAATTCTCTTTGTCTCAGTTTATGTGACTTTTTTTCGTCTATTAAAAAAATATCATATTATGCTGATTGGAAAGAATTTAATTTAAAAAATTCTCCATTAATCCTCAATAAAATAATTTTCAATCACATAAATATTTAAAAATTATTTTAAATTATAAATTTCAAAAATTATTTTTCGTTAGTGTTAGGTCGGGCCCAAGGTAATGAATGAGAGTGAACATAATGAAGCAAAGGTGGTTATCAATTAGAGGCTTCTGTTTGTCAAAGTTTGTGCTAATTGGAATTCATACTAATGTGTGGTTTGGCCCATTTGCCAACTTTCACTTTCTTGATTTTCCTCTTTTCACACCTACACCATCGCACTAAATGACAATCCAACTTTCTTGTGTGCCAACGAAATGCCTACATCAATTTAGAATGCACTTTTGGTCTAAATAAGTAGTATTAGACCAAAAGATTATTACAATTACAACTCTTTATACTCGAAAAAAGTATTATAATTTAATAATTATTTAACTATTAATATTTCATGTGAAATAATTGAATCATTATTCAACAGCTTCTTCCGCCTCTAGTTTTATTGACCTTACGTCAAAACGGCATGTCTTGGAGTGCCGCAGAACTTGACATTTAACTCCTTCTCCACTTCACTGTTTACAAGCTACTTGTCACTATTTTATTTTTTAGGTCAAATTAATTAAAATTAAAATTTAAATGTAATATTTAAAATTTAGATGATTGAAAATTATATGAAAAATACTATAAGTTGCAATCCTTCTCATATTAATATGATAAAAAAATTCATCTAAAAATATTAATCAAAATTTATATAATTTGACCTCAATAAATAAAATATTAATAAATAAAAATAAACTAAGGAAATATTATTTATGCAGAGTATTTAAGTTTGTCAACTATTAGACAAGCAAACAAATAAATAGATCCATCACCATAATGCCGTATTAAAAAATACAATTTAAATGTACTATTTTACTAATATAAAAGTTGAGATTACACATTATTATTGTATAGTGGCAAAGTGTTAGGAGGTCACTAATTTAATTCCTTAAAACCTCTAATTTTTTAAATTGATAAATGACTAATCACATGCACTAGATCAGTCAACTGGCAGTAATGCCAGCAGTTTGACACAGTTTTAAAAAAAATGAAGTTGGTTATTTAAAATAAATTATACATATCTATTTGGTTATAAATTATTTTAATAAAAATAAAATTATTATTTTTAAACTAAGTTATTATTAAATATAAAAAAATTAATTTTTATCTTGATGCTGATTAAAAGAAAATAAGTCACATAAATTAAGATAAAAGGAGTATATATTATTCAACCAAATTACTAGTATGTTACTCCTAGTCCATACCAAGTGAAATGTTGAGACTCTTCATGATTTAAAATAAGTAAATTATTCAAAATTAAGAAAAAATCAGATTTTTTTTGTATGTATCCTTGTTTTTGGTGAGCCTTTTAAACTACTTTATGATTGTAGGAGAATAGTGGGGAAAAAAAATCAAAGGATAATAGTAAAAAATAGATTCTAATTTTTATCTTTAAATATTTTTTTTTAAAAGAATATGTTACTCCTTTTTTTGTTATCATAATGTTTTTTTGAGAGTTTAATGATATAAATTTTAATTAATATTTTATAATATATATTTTTAGTATATTAATATAAATATAATTTATAATAAAATAATTTTTAAATATTTAAATTTTTATTTTAAAATATTAAAATAATAAATTTATTTAATTTTAAAATTTTATAAAATTAACTCTTTAAAAATACAATATAACAATTAAAAAGATGATGAGAATATATATCTCAATAAAAATTCAGTTTACTGAATGATATCGTATCAAATAATTTTGTTTGCACATGAAGTATGCATATACTATAGAGGTCACATGTCAATCCATTTAATGCTAGGAAAGGAAAAAACTTTATTCAAAGCTTTTTGGATTACTGCATTGACTTCATTTATAAATCAGTTTCCCCATCCACCTCACTCTTGGAGCTTATCTTTTTCTTTTCTTTTTTACTACTCCTTTATATCTATTTAAAGCACACCATTTTCTTGATTCCCTAATGTATTATTAGTACAGCAATTCTACTCAGAACCCAACAAAGAATTTCAAATTCAGGTATATACTATACCATTTTGTTGTTACAATTAAAGTCAGCAGTAGATTTTAAAGTTCTTTTTTTTTTTAGAAAATTCCAATATCTTGAATTTTTTTTAAAAAAACTTCTGATTTGCAGCATATAGAAAGGCCATGGGAGAAGTTTCTGCTGAAGATGATTTGTATACTAAAGATGGTACAGTTGATTTTCGAAATAATCCTGCTAAGAAGAATGAAACTGGAACTTGGAAAGCTTGCCCTTTTATCTTAGGTAAACTCAAAATTCCTTTTTTTAAGAAATTATTTGATCCTTTTGTGGTTAAATACAAGAAATATCTGAAGTGGGGTTGTGTTGATTCTTGATATTTGTTGGCAGGAAATGAGTGTTGTGAAAGATTGGCATATTATGGGATGAGTACAAATCTTGTTCTGTATTTCAAGAAAAGGCTCAACCAACATAGTGCTACAGCTTCAAAGAATGTCTCAAATTGGTCTGGAACATGTTACATAACACCCTTAATTGGGGCATTTCTTGCTGATGCCTATTTAGGAAGATACTGGACAATTGCTTGTTTCTCCATCATCTATGTTATTGTAAGTTTTATCATCTGTTGAATTACATTTGCTGTTTACTGTAACTCTGTCACTTGCCTTAGATACTAAAAGAAGAAAAATCGGGTCTACAGGTTGTTGAGTTCAGCAGTTTTAGTTTAGATTCCCTATATGTGTAAAAAAGATATACTAAATATGTACAAATATTGAATTTCGAGTCCAATAACTCAATTGGTGAATGAGTTCAATAGTATTTGAACCCATAAACTTCAAATAGCTGGGTCTGCATATGCTGACACCGATATGCTGATCGTGTGAAGGATGTATAATCAGGGCCAAAATGAAATTTTTTTGGATCCTATGCCAAAATTTCTTCGCCAATCTGTTGAGTTATGATGATTTGTGAAAGAATGAAAGAATAAATAATACATAACCAAAGTTTCAACTTAAATTCCCTTTTATGTTAAACTTAGCAGCATATACTCTATCCTCCACAGTTTGTTGTTGTTGTTATGAAACTTAGAAGCATAAATATATGTCTCTTGCAGGGGATGACTCTGTTGACATTGTCAGCTTCTGTCCCAGGCCTAAAGCCAAGTTGTTCTGAGGAAGGTGTCTGTCATCCAAAGGAAGTGCAAACGGCAATTTGTTTTGTCGCACTTTACCTCATAGCATTGGGTACTGGTGGAATTAAGCCCTGCGTTTCATCTTACGGGGCAGATCAGTTTGATGACTCTGATGAGGTTGAGAAGAAACACAAGTCATCTTTCTTTAATTGGTTTTATTTTTCAATTAATATTGGTGCTCTTGTTGCTTCTTCTGTGCTTGTTTGGATACAAGATAATGTGGGCTGGGGATGGGGTTTTGGAATTCCAGCAGTGACCATGGGCATTGCTGTTGTAAGCTTCTTTTCTGGTACTCGATTGTATCGTAACCAGAAACCTGGAGGGAGCCCTCTGACACGCATATGTCAAGTACTGGTTGCATCCTTCAGAAAATTTAAAGTTAGCGTGCCTGAAGAAAAGTCTCTCTTGTATGAGACCACAGATGCAGAGTCCGCAATCACGGGGAGTCGCAAGCTTGATCATACAAAAGACTTTAGGTGAGCATCTGTGAGCTGGTTGTGCTTTTCTTCTTTTTTCGGGTGTTGACTTGTGTTTACACAGTTCCATGGAATGATTCAATTACAATGAAAGATTCAATGTTCTAGTGATACTTTACTGGACTTAAAAAACATGTACACTGGGTACTAAACTCAATTGACCCGTTGTCTTTGCCGTCCACATAGTCTGATGTCAAATTGTATCAACTTTCTTTTCATTTTTGATATTTTTCCTGTTTGCCATATGGTAAATGATGATAGTAATGATTTACGCACTGATGAAATGATGCAGTTTCTTTGACAAGGCAGCAGTGCAGACAGAATCTGACCATACGAAAGGCAATACAGGCTCGTGGAGACTCTGCACTGTGACCCAAGTTGAGGAGCTCAAATCCATTATACGGTTGCTACCTATATGGGCCACGGGGATCATATTTAGTACTGTATATGGTCAAATGAGTACCTTATTTGTGTTGCAAGGAGCAGCCATGAACACTCGTGTGGGAAATTCCACCTTCAAAATTCCACCAGCATCACTTAGCATTTTCGACACTCTGAGTGTCATATTCTGGGTTCCCATCTATGACCAATTTATTGTCCCAGTTGCTAGGAAGATTACAGGTCACAAGAATGGCTTAACACAACTACAGAGAATGGGCACCGGCCTCTTCATATCCATCTTTGCCATGATATCTGCCGGTATTCTGGAGTTCTATCGGCTAAAATATGTGAAAAGGCATAACTACTATGAACTGGAAGAGGTACCCATGTCAATATTTTGGCAGGTTCCACAATACTTCCTTATAGGTTGTGCAGAAGTCTTCACATTCATCGGTCAGCTGGAGTTCTTCTACGAGCAAGCACCTGATGCCATGAGAAGTTTGTGTTCAGCTTTATCACTGACCACCGTTGCACTTGGGAGTTACTTGAGTTCACTGCTTGTGACTATTGTCATGAAAATTACAACCAAGAATGGCAAACCTGGGTGGATACCGGATAACCTGAACTACGGTCACATTGATTACTTCTACTATCTTCTAGCTGTGCTAAGTGTACTGAATTTGGGAGTTTATCTCGTGATCGCGAAGTGGTATACTTACAAAAGGCCACTGGGCACTCTGCGTTGAAGGTTGATGATGTTTGTGCCATAATTTCAATTTCAAGCTTTGAGTTAAAGAGGATTCAACAACTTGTAAATATATAGTTTGTGTGGAATATGACATGTTGTACACAAGCATATTTTCTGTGACCTGTTCACCATTATAAATAGAAATGTTTGGCTTGTCAAATCTCTCACTTAAGATGATAAATAATTTTCTTGTGTTTGGTAATTAAGACTACTTCTAGCATGTACCTAATCTTATGTAATTGCCTTCATTTATTTCTAGTAAAAAAAGTTCTATATTCTTTAGCTCAGGAACACAAGAATATATTATATTATTTGAAAAATTCTTTGAAGTTCTTAATCTCACTTTGATTTATTATCCATATGCACATGATAATATTTTATTGTAAATAAATAAATAATAATAAAGAAGAAGTACATAAGATTATAAATCGCATTCACAAAGTGCGTTTTATGCTTTATTAATCCTCAGGGTATTATTGGTATTTACTCTGATTTAATGAAATATGATCGACCAAAATTGAATTCATTATTTTACACAAATCTCATACTTAGCTAATTTCAACTAATATTAATTTTTTTCAAAATTACCAATTTTTTTTTATATACAAAAAATGAAATAGTGATGCATGTCGAAAAGGTAGGAACATTAAGTGATTTTAATTATGATAGATAGAGAAGAAAAAAATTATAATTTGTATCAATAAGTGTTATAATTTTATATCATTTAAGAGATTATTGTAATTTTTTAAAAGAGTAGGAATTTTTGGTAATTATGTAAATATATATTGTATATTTGTGTATTTTTTTTTTAGATTTTATTAAATAAGCTTTTGGGGGGAGGGAAGGAAAAGACATAATTTAGGAAAACCTACCGACCCTATGTGTAGTTATATAGACTATGTGTTTTGGACTTGGTCCGGTTTTGGGCCTTTGTGTATGTCTG
>JAOTQJ010000096.1:22356180-22377331 GCA_025642045.1 Solanum sejunctum | reverse complement strand
TGAGTTGAGTCCAATAAGATTCTCACTTCAGCCCAATGTATCATTTTTTGTATATTCAATGCTAGTCTTAAATTAAGCAGGGTAAATTGGGCGGGTCATGAACAAACTCGAATTTAATACATTTTAGCCCAAAGTACATTTGGGCAGGTGAAGACCTAAGCTGATATTTAATGCAGCCTATTTTACCTTCCTAATTTCATCCCAACCCACCCATTTGACACCCTTAATATCAACCATTAAAGAGGATTAATTCATAACTTAACTTAGAAATAGTATTTTTTGGCAAATTATTTTATTAATCAAATCCATCTTATTTACACTTTCTTTATCTTAATCAGTTATAATTTTACGAAATCTTTACATTATAAAATTCTTAAACAAGTATAATGTATACCGTTAATTGAGCATGTGATTCTATTCTCGCACACAAAAATAAAGTAAGGTACTGCTAATTATTTCATACAAAATTAAACACCCCAAATTAAGAAGCCAATTATACAAAGGAATAAATAGTACAATCCAAAAATGTATAGAAGATACGAAAGACTTCTGTAATATTATATTAACATTATATTCTTAGCTTAATATTCAATTTGTATGTGTAATAAGATCACTAATTATGACAGTGCGAAGCTCGTATAAGCTATCTAATCACAAAATAATCGAACATACCAAAGGAATATAATTGACAAATATTCTAGCAATCAATGTATTTATGTATATGTTTGTTGTCCTATCCTATTAGACTTTAATACGTAGGCTTCATCACAAAATTCTCCCAAGATTGTTAGATAAAATACATTTGTCTATATATTGCATTTCTATGTCAACTAAAAAAGAATGTATATTGATACTTCTGGTGTTATTCATCACATTGGTACTTTGTCTTCATAGACATAGAAATAGACTAGGCATCATTTTTTTGGCAGATTCCTTTTGTGAGAACGTTTAGAAGTAGTGACTTTCTCTTCTTCCTCTTCCTGCTTTTCATCATCGGTGTTGATTGTTTTACTACTTGACCGGATAAGCTGAGGAATGTGAACATCGAAGTAATAGTTGACAATGATTTGCCTATTCTTCTTAGGAAGAGATGATAATACCGGTTTCTAGAAGCTTTTACCTTTAGACTGACTTGTCTTAACGAGGGAGATGAACTACTTTTTTTCCTTAGTGTTCCACAACTTGAAAAGCTCTGCTCCAAAATCATCAAATTTCCAGACATTAAATGCGGTTTCAGTTCGAACTTCAACTTCATGTATTCTTCTTTAACATGTCTTCTGACATATTCAATAGATCTAGGCGACTCACAGGGACAATTCTTATTTCTCCCTTTTCCCAATTAACTCCTTGTTAACTTCCTCGTAATGCAATATCTACCTCTATATTTAGAGTTCCCTCATTATGAGAGAATGTTAAATCAGTCAGTCTACATTCACTTCCTCTAAGAAGTCAAGTTTATTCAACAAGGGAAACTATCATTACAGTTTGAATCATTTTATCAAAACTTTCATCCTATAAATAAATCAGTTCTTTAAAACTAATAGTTCCATAAATCTTTAACAAAAAGAAAACAATAATAATGAAACAAGAAAGGTACATTCAGTCACAGAGAGATGAGAACACACCAAAGAGGGCATTTGAGTTCAACACCCCCATCCTCAAGGACGGAGGGGTTCAATTTGAACCCCTCTTCAGCAAACAAGTACGCTACTAATAATTCTGCCTCTGCCAATGCCTCCACTACCCATCACAAAACAAAAGTAAAATATCAATCAACGACCAATCACACACAATAACTTCATCTTTAGGTCCATATTACTCATTACCATTTAAAATTGGTCCCATTTTTATTGAAAGTCCTACAAGTACAACAATAACATACCCAATGTAATCGCACAAATGGGATCTGGATATGATAAAGTTTATACGCTATTTATGAGTATTCTACGAGTTTATGACAAAAAAGAAAACTGCTCAAATAAGCTAAAGATGCATTGAGCTAGAGAGAATGAGAACATACCAAAGATAGGATTTCAGTTCAAAATCCCACACTCCGAGTTCACTCATCACAACACAAAAGGAAATAATCATACAAAGACTCAACCCATTTCAACTTTAGGTCAAATTCATTCTGTGAAATATAAATCATGTAGCTAAATTAGTTCTTTCAAAATAATAGACTCTATGCATCTAAGAAAAACAAAAATAAAATGATAAAATAACAAAGAGGATTTTTGAGTTCAATACCCAATTTCTGAATATGAAAAGCCAATAGGTTAAGGAACCGAGCAATGGTTTGAGCCTCCGCCGCCATTCTTGAAGTTACCCCAAAGCTTCAAAATGAAGATTTTTCAGCTGAATACAGTGTTGAAAATGAAAAATTGGAAGAAAATTAAACTATAGTATATGTTTATATATATAAACCATGTCATTACCGGGACCTAGGCCCTAGTCATAATAAGATAAATGAGGAACCCGAAGGTGCCTCTTAGTATGCATACAACATATCATAGGTAATGAAATAAACATAAGGTGGAAACTAAGGGGAACAGGGCTAAGCACCACAACATAAAACCAAAATGAGATAAACGAACTAGATACAATCATAGTTTATGTCCAACAATACTTCTAATATAAGCTTGGTAGGGTCTAAGACATCTATTTGAGGGTGAGCTTCAACATGTCTTAGCCCCAGCCAAGCTTATGTTAGAGGCATTATTGGACACATACTATGATTGTATCTAGTTCATTTATTATTGTTTTACATAGTGGTCCTTAGCCCTATTCCCCGTAGTTTTCCATCTTATCTTTATTTCATTGCCTATGATATGGTGTATACATGCTAAAAGGCATCTTCGAGTTCCTCATTTGTTGTATTATGACTAGGCCCTAGGTTCAGGTCAAGACATGGTTTATATATATAAACATATACTATAGTTTTATTTTATCCCAATTTTTCATTTTCAACACTGTATTCAGCTAAAAAATCTGCAATTTTGAAGCATTGGGTAACTTCAAGAAGGCTGGCAGAGCGTCAAACCATTGGTCGGTTCCTTAACCCATTGGCTTTTCATATTCAGAAATTAGGTTTTGAATTCAAATGTCCTCTTTGGTTTTTTCTTATTTTATTCTAGTTTTTGTTAGATGCATAGAATCTATAGTTCTAAATAAACTAATTAACTATATGATTGATATCTCATCGAATGAGATGGACCTAAATTTGAAATGGATAGAGTCATTGATTGATTTTTCCTTTTGTGTTGTGATGAGTGAGCCTGGGATATTGGATTTTGAAGTGAAATCCTCTCTTTGGTATGTTCTCATTCTCTCTTGCTCAATGCATCTGTAGCTCATTTGGGCAGTTTTCTTTTTTGTCAAAAACTCATAGAATGCTCATAAATAGCATATACACTTTATACTATCTAGATCCCATTGGTGCAATTACATTGGGTATGTTGTTGTTGTTGTACTTGCAGAACCTTCATTAAAATGGACCTAATTATAAAAGGTAATGAGTAAAATGGAACTAAAGATGAAATAATTGTATGTGATTGGTTCATCGATTGATATTTTCCTTTTATTTTGTGATGGGTAGTGCTATCCATTGGCAGAGACATAATTATTAGTAATATAGTCTTTTGCCGAAGAAGGTGAACCCCTCCATCCTTAAGGATGGGGGTGTTGAACTCAAATGCCCCCTTTGGTGTGTTCTCATTTCTCTATGACTTAATATACCTTTTTTGTTTCATTATTGTTGTTTTGTATTTCTTGAAGATTCACAGAACTGTTAGTTTCAAAGAACTGATTTACTTATAAGATGAATGTTTTGATAAAATAATTCCAACTATAAATGATAGTTTCCCTTGTTGAATAAAATGGAATTAATAGATGAAATGCATGTAAAGGACTGATTGATTTGACATTTTCATTTTGTTTCTTGATATGGGCCTAATCTGCATTGCGAGAAAGTTAACAAGGAGTTGACTGGGAAATGAGCATTGTTGCTATGAGTACCCTGGATCTGTTGAATGTGTTAGAAGACATGTTAAATAAGAACGCATAAAGTTAAATTCTGAACTATACCATGTTTAATGTCTATAAATTTGATGATATGGGAGAAGAGGTTTCCAAGTTGTGGAACACTAAGGAACAAAAAAGTTCAACTCTCTCATTAAGATGAGTCATTCTAAAGGTAAAAGCTTCTTGAAACCGGCATTAGCATCTCTTCCGAAGAAGAATAGGCAAAGCATTGTCAACTATTACTTCAATGTTCACATCCCTCCGCATATCAGGTCAAGTAGTAAAACAATCAACACTGATGATAAGAGGAGGAAGAGGATGAAGAGGAGGTCACTATTCCTAAACGTTCTAGAAAAAGGAGCCATGGAAAAAATGGTGTCTCTTCTAGTTCTAAGTCTATGAAGATACAGTACCTAAGTGGTCGAATATGACACTAGAAGTATCAATATACATTCTTTTTTGGTTGATGTAGAAATGGAATATACAGAGAGAAATGTATTTTATCTATCAATCTTGGGAGAATTTTAGGTTGAGGCATAAGTATTGAGGTCTAATAGGATAGAACAACAAAAGTATCCATAAATACATTGATTACTAGAATTCTTATCGATTATCTTCCCCTGTTTTTTTCAATTATTTTGTGATTGCCTTATTTTCTTTTTTTTGGAAAATTTTTATATTACTGTAACAATTAAAATTCAAACATTTTAGTACTAAGATATTTCGTGTTGAGATAATTGTTGTTAACGAATATATGGACCTGGTGGTTGCAAGTAGTATATATAATATATTCAATTCATACCTCATCTGTCAATCCATTTGTGTATCAAAGATTTCTCAATGCTGAATTTGTCAACGATTTGTTCCATAAAATTTGATCCACCCAAAGCTCTATCTCATCTTTGGGTAATCCTTCAAAAACTGTCCTATCTACCCGCACTTGTAGCAACAACTAGTTCTAATAAGTTGCTCTCCGAGGTGGTACCTACCACACTTGCCATGCGAGGATTGGTGAGAGGTTGCTTGACCTGCACTCCTTGTGATTGGAACCTTGAGCTCTGAAGTTTTATGACCTTTGTTCACTCTTGACCCTTTGTGCAGGTGCATTGGCAGTTAATTGTACTGGCCTAAATGACTTGAGTTTAAAGGATAACCCACTCCCACTTGTTGCCTACTTTTTGCAAGTCTCATGTATAGATGTCTTAGACCTTTGTTTCATTACTTTTCCTAATCCTACAACTTCTCCTCCTCCACTTATTATACATGAGTAATTATACTATATATATCTATGTTCCCTATCAACATAGCTACCCTACCCTCTTTGCTAGTCAATCAGGATGGCCTAGCTACACACAAACTCATCATTTTCCTCATATCTGCCATCATATCCAAAGCATAGCGGGACAACTAATTGAAGATAACAGTTTTGATGTCATTTCAACTGTGATGAAGCACAACATTGGATGGCTTTAATTTCACACAACTATCCCATTACGCTCTGGACATCGATGGAAATTGCGATAATTATTTTTGACTCATTGAGTTTTCCTACAACAACTAATTTCATGCTAGTATACAAATGGCTCTATATGAGGGTCTTTATGGGAGGAGATATAGGACACATATTGGTTGGTTCAAGATTGGTGAAGCAAGATTGACAGGGATTACTTGGTTCACCAGGCTTTGAAAAAGGTCAAAGTTGTTCAAGGAAGGTTTAGGACCACCCAAAGCCATCAGAAGTCTTACATATATGTTGGAAAAAGGACATAGAATTTGAGGTTGATAATTAGGTGTACCTACAGGTTTCACCAATGAAAGTCTTTATGAGGTTTTGGAAGAAGGGAAAGCTTAGTCCCTGAGATATCAACCTTTATCAAATCATTAGGAGAATTGGTATTATTACTTATGACTTGGAATTACCACTAGAATTGGTTGCGATCCATGCAGTATTTCACATTTCAATTCTCTAGAAGTGGCTAAGAGATCCTTCGTTATTCATTACTATTGTAAGCATTGGAGTTAAATATACGTTATCTTAATAGGAAATTTCAGTATATATGTCACGACCCAACCCAGAGGTCGTGACTAGTGCCGATTGGGCACTCGGACAAACACTAAACCACATTTCCCTTTATAATGCCTAAAAGATTTATCGAAATTTTGGCAGAGTTTCCTCTGTTTTACTGACTAGCCACACCTGCAAACAACGATCCCAGCAAACAGCAAATATCAATATACATATATATGCGGGCTGACAAGGTCACCGTTGTGGTAGGACCGCCCAACAAACGTATTATACTTATGAAGTCATACCAAACATAATATCCCACACCCACATGTATCCATAGACCTCTACACATATGAATTGAATCAAAGGACGGGACAGGGCCTCATTATACCCTCGAATATACATAAATGCAAAATACAGAAAATAAGTGTACATGTTTATACCAAAAGTTCTGCTCCTGATGCAAAGGGAGCACGTAAACGGTAGACAGAGATCTGGAGAAGAAGGCTCTCTAACTTATACGTCGGTACCTGCGGATATGAACGCAGCCCCCCCCCAAGGAAGGAGGTTAGTATGAAAAAGTACCGAATATGTAATGCGGAAAGTACAAAATATAAGTGGGAGTAATAATCTGAATAAAATGTATAAGTCAAACCTATATGTAAACATCAGAATATCTCTTTATTAAAAACATCAAAATAATGCATATCTGACGAAAATGATGGCGACCTCCAAACTAGCTCCATACCACAACATAACCTAGAAGTTTCAAATCACTGAAATCTCCAACACAAATCCCAACTATAACATAGGTGAGCCGAGGCGAAGGGGCCACGCACTCACGTCATAGGATAGGTGAACCAAGGTGAAAGAGCCAGGCACTCACGTATCATAATGTGTAAAGATCATCATGCCCATTATATAAGTGATCCATGGCGAAGAGGACATACGCTAATGTGGGCCGGGGTAAAGGGGCCAAGCAATCACACGTCAAGATGCCAACATATCCCAAGCCCAGCTCCTTATGCCTCCAAACTAAGCAAAGCCGGCCCATGGGCAAACCGACCCACCGTATACAACTTACTTTAGATTACATATACATACATATATATAGTTAGACATATGCACAATATCAACCGACCTGAGAACTGGTGAGCGAAACAAAAATGGCACAAATAGAGTCGTGAGAATCACATGCATAAAAACTAGTTCCAAAAACTTAGTAATATGCCCAATGTTCTTTTTTCTGAAGTCAAGAAATTATTCATTTATGAAATTTTGTTAAAATCACTCAACTTCACACATAAAAGTGATTTCAAAGAACTTGCTTAATTTCTCATCATACATATCACTAAACATCCTTCAAAACAATTTTTATAGTGATTTCGAAACAATAGAATCGATAGCTTTCTAACTATTTAACTTTCGGTCAAACAAACACTATTCATGGATTTTTAAAGACTCAAAAGTTATGGATGGAGATAACTTAGCAAAATTGTTGCAAGGAATGAACATAGGTCCCATTTAGGCTTTTTCACCGAAAATTACGGGCATTTGCGCCCTCAATAACATATATTCTTTTAACATACTAAACAATTTCACATTTTTAACAACTTGAGGGTTCTACATCCCAAGAGTCAAAATATAAATACCATTTTTATAAAAGTACCAAGGAGTGGACATAAGATATACTTGGACCCAAATTGCGAAGGAAAAGGAACTTTTCACAAATAAGACGTTGACCCAACTTAACTAATTCATGCCAAGAGGTAGAAATCTTTAAATTTATTGATTCCTTCCTCCAACACAAGACCAATCCAATTTATGCTTCCGTATATCCCACGTCTACATGGATCACAATAACGCCAATGCTTAATAACCATAGCGGGTCTTAAATCCTAACTTTCTAGTTCCAAATTTTATAAAAATTTTGACAGCATCTCTCCTTAATAACCATAGCGGGATCTAACAATATATTCTTGACCGCCAAGTCTGCAAATTGAGGCTAAGGAGATTGCTTTGGTTAAAGTTCTATGGAGAAATTAGTGTACATGGGAAGTTAACGAGGATATGAAGGATAGGTAGCCCTATCTATTCATGTCTTCCAATGATGAGGTTGAAGGCAATATTTCTTATCCCTATCTTTGAGTTGATGGGTCTTGAGTTTGAGTAATTAGCAATTTTGAATAATTGATTGTTTGAGTACTTGAGTTGAGCTTCATTCGCTCTTTGAGTCTAATTTTATATTGGCCTTTGTTTGAGAATGAATGATCTCAAGGGGGAGATATTGTAACATTCGCTAATTATTTAAACTCAGACAAGTTCATAAAGCCCAAGGAATAAGTCTAATTTTTGTACTAGATAGGCATGTACAAACAGTATCTATGTCCTATAAATCATTTCATAGACTATAGATGGGGCGTAGTTTCCTTTACACTTAGAAAAATTTGAAGTTGAAGGCTCTGTCTATGAGTCATAGAACATTCTAGGACCCGTAGTCTAGGTCTAGTAGTTCAAACCAAGCCTCTGAATTTGACCAAAGCTGAATAGGACGAGACCTACTTACGATCTATAAAAGTGTCTATGGACCATAAAGCTTGGTTATAGACCCAACTCTGGAAACTAGTTTTTATGGAAGGTAATCTATGACCCATAGAAGTCATCATAACCCGTAAAGGTGTCTCACAAATTATATGCCCAAGCATCCAAGAGAGCATTAATTTGAAATGGGCTGGGCTGGGGATTCCTTAGAAAAGTGTTAAGGAATCAAGTGAAACAGTTGTCTATAAGTGATCACTTAAGGAATAAGTATCCATTGGCATCTAACTTGTGAGACAATTTGTTAAGTGATCACACCTCGACTGTTTTAGTAAAGGTGTAGTTTCGTCTATTCCATCCTATTTAACAGAAAAATCTTATCCTTTCGGTGTTCTGTTTAACCCTTTACCAGTATCCACCACCCTTTCCCCTCATTAGCAATTATATCTATAGAGAATAGGTACTGTAGGGGAGAAAAAGGTCTACGCTTCCAATCATTAAGTATGTTCTTCGAGTTTGATTTTAACCTCTGAGTTTCCAAGTATGTAAGTCCCTAAAAAATCCAAATTCAACTCTACTATAGTATATGCCTATTGTTTTGAGTTAATTCTTTCACATTACTTGCACATGATATTTCTTTAAAAGTGATGTACTGGATGATACTACATTATTGTCCAATTTGTAGTAAAGGCAAGACATTACGTAGCTACTTTTAGAACCTAAAGAATTCATGTAAAATTTATACATCGAAAGTGGGAGTAAAGTTGAAGAAGTCCATTGAGATGTAATTTCAGCATAGATTGTGTAATAAGTTTGTTACTTTATTTTGAGCATGCATATGAGCATTCTTAAACTATGCGTTTTAAAGCTAGTTGAGTAAGAAACTGTCATTTCCAGATTTTATTACATTGAAAACCTATTTATCTAGTAGGAAGTGACAAGTTGAGAGAAGCTGGAGTTGGGCTAAGTCCCAAGAGATTGAGGAAGTAATTTTAAGTAATTACACTCTTAAAATTATGAGCATATAATAAAATAGTTTAGGAGTATTTGAGCACTGATGTGGGTGAAAGTATTAACAAGTAGAACTGATAAACTATGTAGACAATGTAGGATAGGATCATACTAATAAGAATACGACTCCTTATATGCTACTGAGATAGCCACGTTAAATGGATCCATAAATAAAGTTTGTCCCTTACCTTAGCAAAGTACATGATGGCCCTGGCAATGTGGGCAAGATATTGTATCTTCACGACACTTATAGTGATGGTTGTCAGTCAAAGAAACTCCCCAAGTTAAACTACATTATTTTCATATACTTGAGTACCTATATTTTTACATTAAGTAGTCACTTTATTCATAGTGCATTCACTCCTATGACTAAGATTTTTATTGAGTTAAATATTTGACCACATATTTTACCTCTAATCCTAGTTGGTCATTTTATATACTCGTACATTCCATGTATTAATGTCCTCTTAACTTGTATCATTTTATGATAGAGAAGTAGGTGATAGACCTGATCCTCAACAAGTTTATCATTGAATATCTAGCTTCCTGAGTTGCTTTTGGTGAGGCCTCCTAGCACGCAGTCAAAGGCACTTTATGTCCCTTTTTTTGTTTCTAGCATTTTCTTTGTAGAGGTAGCTGTGGTTTATTGCGGTAGCCACTCTTAATTCGACTATTAGAGGCTTCATAGATGAGGGAAGCAATATTGTAGTGTTTCTCTCAAAGTTGGAATGGCCATAACTTGTTTTACTTACCAGTATTGAGAACTTTAGTATTACAGCCTTTGTGCATATTTCTAGCCTACCTCTTACTGTTTGAATCTTCCGCTATGTAAAGTAGTCAGACCAAGTTACTCGCTTGGGATAGAAATGATTTTTGAGTGTTCGCCACATCAATGATATCGAGTCGAGGCATGCCATAGTTCCACCAAATAGGTGTAAGGTCCTCATCACTTGTCACGACCTAACCTAGGGACCATGATTAGTGCCGATTGGGCACCCACATAAACACTAAACCGAATTTTGAACAATAATAGATAAGGAAACTATCAAAATTTTGGCAGACTTTCCTTTATTTTGCTGACTAACCAACCTGTAAACAACCACCCCAGCATATAACAAATATCTATACACACATGTATGTGGGCCGACAAGGTCACCGTTGCGGTAGAACCGCCCAATAAATGTATCATACATACGTTGTCATACCACATGAAATATCCAACACCCATATGTATCCACATACCTCTATACATACGAACTGAATCACAGGACTGGATAGGGCCCCGTCATACCTTCAAATATACATAAATGCAAAATATAGAAAATAAGTATACATATATATACCAAAAATCTACTCCTGAGGCAAGGGAGCACTTCAACGGTAGATAGAGATCCTAAGAAGGTGGATCTCTAGCTTGCACATCAGTACCTGTGGGCATGAAACGCAGTCCCCGAATAAAGAAGGTCAGTATAAAATACGTATCGAATATATAAAGTGGAAAGTACGAAATATAAATGAGAGTAATGATCCCAAAAAAAAATATATGAGTCAAACCTACATGCAGAAACAAAAATAATTCTTTTCTTTTGTTTGTTTTGTTAACAAAGTAATACATATCGGACGGGAATGTTGGCGACCTCCAAACTCGCGCCATACCACAGCATAACACCAGAAATTTCAAATATCTGAAATCTCCATCAGTGGGAAAACTGACTCGCCTTATCCAACCTACGTCGACATATATATATATATGTGCATATAGTTATACCTAGGCACGATAATAATTGGACTAGGAACCGGGAACGAGACCATAATGGCACAAATAGAGTCGTGAGAATCACATACATAAAAAAAACTAGTTCCATAAGCTTAGCGATATGCAAAATTTCACTTTTGAACTCAAGAAGCTATTCATTTATGAATATTGTCAAAGTTGCTCAAATTTACACATAGAGGTGATTTCAAAGGAGATTACTTAATTCCTATCATGCACATTACTAGACTAGGCTTCAAAACAATTTTTAAAGTGATTTTGAATTTCTATGGAATGTTGTACGCGTTAGTAATTCCAGAACAATTTGAACCTATATTTTTCCAAACTATTTAACTTCCTGCTAAACGAACACCATTCATGGATACTAAAGACTCAAAAGTTAAGGATGAAGCTAATTTAGCATAAGTGTGGCAAGAAATGAACATAGATCCTATTTAGGCTTTTCGTCAAAAGTTACGGGCATTTGCGCCCTCCAATAAAATACATTCTTTCAACTCCTTAAACTATTTCACACTTTTACAACTTGCGGGCTCTACATACCCAAGAGTCAAAATATAAATATATTTTTATAAAAGTACCAAGGAGCGAACATAGTATGTATTTTGGACCCAAATTGTGAAGGAAAAGGAATTTTCAAACGTATGATGTTGACTAATCTTAACTAATTCATGCCAATAGATAGGAATCTTTACATACCTCAATTTCTTTCTCCAACTAATTCCAACGCAAGATCAATCCAATTTATACTTCCGGATGCCTAACATTTACACAAATTATAATAACGCCAACGATTAGCAACCATATCGGGTCTTAAATCCTTACTTTTTGTTCCAAATTTTATAAAACTTTTGGCAGCATCTCCCCTTATAATACGCCACCCCAAAAATTCAACTCGGCTCAAATAATCAATCAACAACAACAACAACCTACAACATCAGTAATCCCTCTCAAATGCCATTACAACTTCAAAAACACTACAAATGGCTATTACGGCATAATTTGGTAAAACAAGGCAGCATACATGTAGGTACATATCTACCATATTTACGCCTTCCGATATACTCCAAGAACTACAATACATCACTTTAATGCCCAACGCAAACCATCAATGTTAAAACATAACATTACACTTCCAATGGGGCTCCAATTCAAGCTAACCCTCATGTATACATTCACATAGTTTCCCAACACTTCTTTCACCCCACAAAGACTATTTTCATGAAAAATAAACATAAACACATGACTATAAATTAATGTATCTTCATATGCAAGCTTATACCCATTCAACCCTAAATTTCGAATTCACAATTCAAGCTAACAATCAACCCTCTCTTCATGTTTTACCTTCAATTTAACACACCCACAAGCTTTAATTTACATAATTAAAGGTAGAAATTAACATACCTTTTAAGTCCCTTACTAGACCCAAATCTTCATATCCATCAAACCAAGCACTTCCTTGACTAACTAACGCTACCACGCCACTTAGGAGACTCAATATACCAAGCTTGAAGTGTCAAATAATTGAAAGATAAAAAAAAAAGAATTTTTTCTCCCCAGTTACTGTAGCAACCCGAGAGCTCTTCTTGGTTGTTCTCAAATTTTTTCTAAGTATGGAACTCTATATGTTTCTCACAAGATATATGCATATATATTGGCCAACAAGCTCCCACTTGAACCAATCAACAAGTGCCACCTCACATGACCCCACTAACAATTTTCAATCTTAAAGACTACACTTTGGATTAAATTTACATTTGGTCCCAAACTTTGCCAAATTGAACCAATTAAGGACTTATGGGTTCTAACTTACGGGTTCTAACAGAGAGTGAGCAATTTTGCATAGTTCCAAGGTTATACATGAAAGCATCTTTGAGTGTCAAATATGTTACTTCTTTCTGTGAGCGCACTTGTATTGCATTGTTAGCATTAGACTTGTTGAGTAATTGTGGATTGTTGATAGTATCTCACTTGTCATAGTTGTGTTGTCACATACACTAGTCTGTGTTGGTTTGCTAGAGGGCTATCTGATCCTGTTTTAAAGAGGTGGTGTGGGTATTTGCGTTGAAGATTGATGTGATGTATGCTATTGGATTGAGGTCTCTATGTTACTATATTACCTATATTAATTGAGTCTATCGCTTCAGGACAAGTAATAATTTTTAAGTTGAGGGTGTTGATGTGCTACCAAAATTCAATACTTTTGATGTTTAATACTTGGAATTTTTTGTGTTCACAATGCGATGTTAGTTGGTTTTATGTGTGTTTGTGTTATGTTTGCAGGATTTCAGGGTTGGCCTTGATTTTGGGAAAAAATACAGAAATTGCTAATTTTTGATGAAAGATGAGACTCTATACAGGCCGTAGGTCACTCTACGAGTAGTGAAGTGGTGTCGTGGACAATTCTAGTGAGGGATTATTTTTCTAAAGTTGATTCTACGAACATGCGTATGGGCCATAGATTAACTTATGAGTCTTAGAACATGGTTCATGCCCTGAAGATCAAAGATGAGGACTTTCTGAAGATTCATCAGACGAAAACCTCTAAGGGTCGTAAATCACTTCACAGGTCGTAGAGAGGGTGTGATAGACTTAAAGTCTAGTTTTTCAGTAACTCTATATGAGACCTTGATTACGAGCCATGGAATGCAATACGACCCGTAAGCCCCTTTCGTGAGGCGTGCCGACCAATTATCCTATTATGTTTAAGACTTGTATTTTAAATATTATAAATATGTTTTTTAGTTTATTTTTTAGAGGTTTTTGGACAATACACAGAAAACCTAGTAATTAGAGAGAGAAAATAATGAGATTACATTGGAGAGTTTTTGAGAACACTTTTACTTTGATTTCATCTTTGGTATTGTGATTTTGTTTCAAGTCGGATTTGCTTGTTCTTAATTCAATTGTGTAAGTGCTATATTATGTTTTTCCAATTCATAAATCTTGCATCTACATAATGTATGAGTAGCTAAATCCAGAACTAGGGTTATGGGAACAATGAAGAACTAACAATGTAAAATCAAGTAATTTATAATTCT
This sequence comes from Solanum sejunctum, assembly GCA_025642045.1. Classification (NCBI taxonomy): domain Eukaryota; kingdom Viridiplantae; phylum Streptophyta; class Magnoliopsida; order Solanales; family Solanaceae; genus Solanum; species Solanum sejunctum. The sequence goes on along the minus strand of JAOTQJ010000096.1, from coordinate 22,362,939 downwards.
TGGAAAGTGTGCATGCATGTATTAATTAACTCTATTCATTTGGCATGTTTTCTGGTGCTTACCAACATTAGAACCCACCTAGTGTTACTGACTGAACCAAGGAAGTAATGAATAGGAAAAGAGATTAATTAACAGGATTTGATTTATATGTTCTCATATAATCAACTAAACTGGGATAAGGGAAGATTGTACTGGGACTAATAGGTAAGGGTTAGTGATCCACATTATGGAGATCGGACAAGTCACGTAGTAAAATTTACCTTTTGCTTGGACTAAATATTTTGGTGAACTTAACTTACCATCCTGCATGCTACCCACTAGAAAAGAATTAGGTTATCCGATAATACTAAGTTGAGTAATCATGTTGAACACAATACTCTATTTTCTCTCCATATTTATTTAACTCTTGTATTAATTAGGTTTATTTTCTATTGATGATTGCAAACCCCTCTTTTTTGGAGAACTAAATCGATTAATCACTCATATTAGAATCATTGAATTCTCTCAAGTGTATGTATTCCCTTGGGTTTGACCCTAACCTTGGTTAGGTTCTATTTGTTCATAACATCCTCTTTATACTAAAAATGAAGGTGTAAATTAGGCGACAACAATCATTAACATTGATTATTTGAGTCTGCAATAGTCATATCTATAGACAAGGGTGAGTACCTTACATTTTGGATTATTATAGTCTCCTTCAGTTTATGTGGCCTATCTTTTTATCTATTTTAAGAATAGCTTGATATGTAGATATTTTATTTTTTTGACCACTTTTGGGGCTTGTATCTATCTTGTAGTAGCTTTGTACTTGTGACTTCTAAGTTTTGGAAGGGATCATTTGGGTTGTATGTATGTAATTAGTTTGTTTTCTCTATTTTATTTAGTTGATCATTTAAACTGCTAGTTTATGCTTAATATGTACCCTTAAACCCATTACTAGCAGGTTCAAGTTATGGGTTAGGTTACCTGCTGGTGAGTTATGGTAGTTGCCAAAATAATACAAGAATCAGGTTGTGACGCTCATCTCCTTGAATAGTAGGACAATTCAAAGTAAAGAATTGGAGGAGATAATGTTGATGTTGGCTAGTTAGGATGTGAATATTGCTAGATTAAATGCTCAGCTAGTTCAAGCACAAAAGGATGGACTAGGTTCGAGTGAGATTTCCATGTTGTAGACCTAGAATGATAGTTTGTCTATTGAAGTGATAAGTCTTACTCAATTGTTGTTGGAAACCCATGTAGATGGAAATGCTAGAATGACTCTCCTTCTCTAATCCTTAGCATCCGAACACCTTTCCATCTAAATTCCATCTTTCCTTCAGTCTCATCTAAATTCCATGGCAAGTTAGCAGTGTTAACTATTTCTTCGCTTTGGTTCTTTGGCTATGCTACCCTTGTTTCTTAATGGATGTTTATGTTTTTGTGTCTACCGTCTTGGCTCTTTTTATGTGATTTTATGCATGCTAATATGTTACCCTAGTGGCAATGAATTTGTTCCTTAATGCGTTCTTTTGGTTAGTTTACTGTGACTTTGTTTATGATACCAAAAGGGGAAAAATTGTTTGTATTCTATGTTGATTAGTTAAGCAAGGAAGTGTATTATTAGAGGGAGTAGAATTTAGGGGAGAATAGAATACTTGATAGGGTGAAGATCAATGGCAAAAAGAACACAAGGTCGAAATAGTTTATCTTCATCAAAACGGGAGAAAAGGTTATATTCATGTTTTGATGACTTAACAAACAATGGGACCTGATAGATGGGCTTGGTCCCATGTACTCTAAATGTTAATTACATAATAGGGGCCAGCTATAAAGGTTGGTATTATTTGTTGTGGTTGATGGAAGTAGAATAGAGTATAATAGATTGTTCAGCGAATCAAAGGACACTAGGTTACTCTTGTCTACTAGTTAATACTGATTTTTTAATAAGAGATTACCTAGTTTTTTCATAACAAGGTTTTAGCAAGAAAAAACTAATTTTCACTCTCGAGCAAGAATAACTACAATAAGTGAAGGGACCTAATCCAAATAGTTCAAGAAGAATTCCTTACTTAGTGTGTTTTGATATGTATATTGTGTTCTGCACATTATAAGATCAGTTCCTAAGTCATAAAGGAATATTTATCATTCCTCATGGCATCAAAGTTGATGTATCCTTGGCTAGAGTAAGCTTTGAGTAAGGTGTTAAAGTCTACACTAAGTTGAGTTAGTTAGTGTAGTGGGCAATAGAGATATTGCTTAGGATCAGGTCTTGAAATAGAGTTATTACAAGGGAAGAAGTGGAGTGTTTAAGTTATGGTTACAAAAGTCTATTATTAAACTTTGTATCTTTATATTAGTGAAGTTGGTTGTGAAATCCTGTGGTACAGGTAGTGACTTTTCCTCCCTTGCGCAAAGAGGTTTTTCACGTAAAATAATGTGTTCTATTTAATTGTTTTTCATCTACTCTTACATCATTATTATGTCAAGGGACCTAGTCCCTAATTATAGCGGGCACAAACATTCTAAACATTACTCTTTCCTTCCATACTTGTGCAGTTTCAAGCTCGATCCCGCTTTTTAGACCTTGTTCTTGTTCATCTGAGGTTTTTCTAGGAGATATTGAGAGGTAGTTGTTTGTCGTTGGGTGGACCCTCTTTTTCCTTCATTTATTTTTTATTCTATTTGCGAATCAAAGACCCTGAGACTTGTATTTTACTTGCAATTCTGCATTTTTATTAGTGGTTTGTATACGTGATAAATAAACATTGGGGGGTTGTATTTAGAATGCTAAGTTTTGTACTCTTATGTTATTTACTTTTAAGTTCCTTTTACTTATTTTCCATTTTTGTTGGATTTTGCCTTACTTGTTTTGGTGAAAAAAGATGAGTGCCATCATAGCCATTTTGGATCATGATAATAGACAAGATGAACCATATTATGTATTGATATTCATACGACAATGCAAGAAAGGTCAAGTATGAATCATAGCAATGATTTCTTAAATGAAACGCCACAAAAAGTGCCCAAAAATGTGCCTAAAAAATGCATAAATTCATAATTTCTCTATATCTCAAAATTCATATGTGATATCAAAATTCGAATTCATATTCATGATTAGGGGATAAAATTCAGTGATAGAAACCGTATTAAAATTTGATTTTCTAAAGTTGACAAAAAATAAAATCGATTCGCGCCCCTGGCGCAACACGACCAGTGCGTCTTGTACATTTTGTTGCTAGTTTTTCTAGTTCGGTCCAAGGCCTTGGGATTTTGGCCCTAAGTCTTCCTATGAGTAAAAATACCTATACTTAGTCATTTTTCAACCCCATATCATTCAAGACATTCCCCAAAACCCTCTCAAATACTGAGCCAAATATTTCATTCAAAATCAAGTGCCCCAAACTCATTCCGAATCATAAGGAATTCCTTCAAGCTTCAAGTTCTCATTCAAATCTTTATCAAGGAAATCTCCAAAGTTGAGGTATGTGGGTTTAAACCATTAGATTCTTTCACCCATGGTGCTCAACCTTCCTTTTTATATAAATTGCATGTTCCTAAGTTGATTTACTTGTGGATATTACTCATTTTGAACTTGATTATAAACTATGTTGGGGTTTCATAAGATATGATTGTTTTAGCATGTTTTGAGCTATGAATTTCTGATCCATTATGAGATTTGATGAGGGGTCTTAATGTATCTTGCGTAGGGGTATTACTAAGTGTTGGTGGGTTGATTTATACTAAGTTTTCTCACATAATTTCTGTCATAACCCAAGCCTAGGGCCTAGATGTGATACGGTGCAAGGAGAACCCAAGGGGACCCCAAGCAAGCCTCTTAGAATATCATTACACATCCTTAGTCACGGAAGCAATAAAACAAGCATCAAGAGATAATAAATTAGGACAACCAGGGATAAGGGAACACTTTCATATCATAGACATCAAAAACAATAAATTCAAGGCACATAGCTTAGATACATAACATGTCCAACAACACCTTTACTATATAGATAAGAGCGGGGGCCACGATAAGTAACCGGACTCACCCTCATTGTAAGTACATAAACAAAAGAAATATAGTCTTAGTACATAGCAAGAGATTATAAGCAACATCCTTGAAATGGAGCCAACAAGCTTGATAGACAATCGTACTAGCCATGTAGAGGGGGAGGATGATCAAGCGGTGCTCCGGTTCCTACATAGTGACATCATGTAGGCATAGAGTACGCATTAGTATATTTGAATGTACAAAGTATGTAGGATGCAATGCAATAATAGATAGACATCATAGGAAAAATACATAATAATACTCAATAGATAGCATAATAGCAAGATGACATATATGAATGATGCTTGAAGTAAAATCATGCTTATGTAGAACATAACACATGCGTAAGGAGTGACCATTCTTAGTTCAATCCAAGACCAACCACCTCCTTAGAGAGGCGCTGTCACGACCCAAGTAAGTCCTAAACGTGACACGATGCAAGGAGAACCCGAAGGGAACCCAAGCAAACCTCTTAGAACATCATTACATATCCTTGGTTGTGGAAGCAATAAAATAAGCATCAAGAGATAATAAAGTAGGACAACCGGGGTTAAGGGAAAGCACTTTCATATCATAGATATCAAGAACAGTAGAGTCTAGGCTCGTAGCATAGATACATAACATGTCCAACAAACATCTCTAATACATAGATAAGCATGGGGGCTAAGACAAATCAACCGAGATCACCCTCATAGTCAAAATGGAACATAAAGAGGAATGTCTCAATGAATAATAAGAGAAACATAGACTATGGTCCCCAAAGTGGAGGACTGACCAACTAGCTTGAGTAGTATCAAACTAGCCACGTGGAGGAGGAGGATGATCAACTTGGGCACCGGTTCCTACATGGTCATATCATGTAGGCAAGAGTATGCGTTAGTATATTTGAATATACTAAGTATGTAGGATGCAATGCAACAAGAATTAGGCATCATAGTCAAAATTCGTGATAATAGGCAATAGGCATAATATAACAATATGGCATGTATGATCAATGCATATGTAAAACATGCTTAAGTAACTCATGCTTATATAGGATATCATATGTGTAGAAGAGACCAAGCTAGATTTTCAAGGTACAAACCCCTTGGTTGGTTGATGATGGTTCCACGCCATCATCCCAGTGGTGTGGTACAAAACCCTCACATGGTTGATGATAATCACACCTTATCACCATGGTGGAGAAGTACAAATCCCTCACATAGTTGATGAGTACAAACCCCCATCTCAGTTACCCAGGCTCTTGTCCCCCCGGATCGGGCATGGTCTATTGCAATACTTTATATAGAGTATATCATATACATAAGCTCATTTCTTCATCATATAGTCAATCATATCATATCTCATGCTTTGGACCTTCAACTCTTCAAGAAACCACATCCAGACATTCTATCAAACACTTTGAGGGTATATAATGCTAGTATAAAACCATGAAATATAGAGATAAAATCATGCAAGAAAATCTATTGTAAAATCATCAATCAACACCTTGCAACACTTTCAAGAAACATACATCAAACCCCCCACCCCTCAAATCTTTCAATAGTTTAAAAATTTATAGCTCAAATTATAGCAAAACAGTCATAATTTCACTTAGCTTTAACATAGTGTGCAGTGAATTTCATAATGAGCAAGACCCATTTGTAAATCAAATTTAAATTATGCAATTTGAGTAAAAGGAGACTTGGGTATCATGGGTGAAAAGATCCTATGAAATAAAGCCATATACCTGAGCTTGGTGAAGATTGGAGATGGAGACTTGAAGCTCGAAGAAGAACCTTGAAGGAAAACCTTAGTTCCGACTGAGGGTTTGGGACTTGAATTTAGGAGTAAAAATATGACTAAGTGTTTGAGTGAGTATTGGAAAATGTTTAGGCTGATATGATGGAGAAATATGGCTAATTATAAATAAAAACAAATTTGGGAACACCTAGGCCCAAGACTTAGAAGCTTTGGATGAAGTTAAAAAAATAGTCACAAAAATATAATGGTGCGCGTCGCGGAAGCTGCACGTACAACTCACTAAAAATTGTAATTTGAAAAATTATAATTGCTAACATTTCGCTCTTAAATTGGGGTTAGAACCTTTTTCTCCTAATTTTGATCCCTTGAACAAGAATATGAAGTCAGATTTTCGATATCGCACAGAAATTTTGAGATATATGGTATTTAAAATTTTGGGCATTCTGAGGCACATTTTTATCACTTTTTGGGGGGTCATTTCCATATCCACCCTTTGGGAACATTCGTCCCTGAATGTAAAAGAGACTTACAAGACAAGAGTGACCATAAACAAATTAGCCCCAATAACAATGCAACATTACATTTAAAACACCATTTTCAAAATCTCATCATGAGCATAAAATCATCACAAATTTGCTAACTTAAACATGAATGCATATGAATGACATAGGGGCTGAAATACAAGAATTAAAATCAAATAATGGGCTTAAAATTAGTACCTTAGGATTGAGTGAAGTGGAAAAGAAAGGATACCGCTTTTGCATATTAGCTTCGGCCACCCAAGTAGAACTTTCAATTTGTTGGTTCCTCCAAAGGACCTTAACGGATGTCACCTCCTTGTTCCTTAATCTATTCACTTGCCTATCCAAAATCTGAATCGGAGTCTTCTATAAGTCAAGTTATCCTCAATAACACCCACAACATCAAGAGGCACAATAACATTAGGATCACCAACACATTTTCTCAACATAGAGATATGGAACACC
>JAOTQJ010000096.1:22321064-22356080 GCA_025642045.1 Solanum sejunctum | reverse complement strand
AAGATTACTTTTAGCTATTACATCGACATCCGATGTGGGTGGAAGGTACTTCTTCAGTCCTATTTTAGTTTTGACTAATTTTAATGTTAAAATAATTTAATATTTTAAAATAAAAATTTAGATAATTCAAAAATTATAAGAAAAATATTATTTATTGCAATTTTATTCACACCTTAACATGTTACTCTAAGTCTACATAGTTTAGTTCTAAAAATATAAACTATGAAAATTAAAATGGGGCGGAGGGAGTAGTAAGTAAAAGTTAAATTCCATAAATAGATGTTTTTCTACGTGAGATCACTCTCAGAAAGAACTGTCATTTATTTCCTAACTGACAATGCTTAGTTATATCTTCATTCCACTCATCTTGGCAAAACTAGCCTATTTTGTTCAATTATCCATAAAACGGATAAGCAAAACTTTGTTCTAGTTTTACGCTCAATACATGTCCCGTTCAATTGTGCATTAGTCTAGTTAAATTGGCAAAACTTGCCTGTATTTTTAGTCTTTTCGATTCTCTAATTAAATTTGAATTCTTTTCTTCTTTAACAATAACAATTCATCACTGTCCTCAACTGACAACCTTAATGTTTAATTACTTGAAATAATCAAATTAGTAATCAACTTGCAAGGATGGAGAAGACAGGTTTGGACGTAGACGTTGTGCTGTGCTGAACACCAGACAACAACATATGCAATGTAATCTCGCAAAGTGGGGTCTGAGAGTAATTGAATGTACGCAGACCTTACCACTGCCTTAGAGGTGTGTTGCATAGCCTATTTTGCAAAAAATGATGCAAAAGTTTAATATCAGCTGTTAAAACTCCGTAATTCCTGTTCTCGAATTCTTCTCACAGTAAAACCACCAATGCACCAACGTTAGAGTTCTTGCGGTGCAACTAAGGCATTTAAGAGTCGAAATAGGCGCTAAATTAATGCCTTCCACATGCAGTTGGCCTCAAAACAATCCTTCAGATCATTATTTGATGCTAGATGCATATAAAAGTTAGTTGCTTCCAACAAACTACTGTAAACAGATGATCCTTTCAAACATTCATCCTTTAGCAACATTATCAGCACAAAAACATATGTCGCCCAACAGATTATAGACTTAAACGAAACTACAAACGGGGTGGAACATCAAACAGATATGGAGAAGAGAGCAGCTTTGTGAATGAAGGGGATAAAGATGAAGATAACTCAATGAAATGGATTCATTTCGTTCCAACCCAAAGGCGCTGTATTAATCATTATGCGAAGAGGATAGCATGGAGATATCATCCCAAGATTTTAAGGAAAAGAAAAAGGGTGGACCTGGTGAGAGGATTTGTTTGGAATGCAGGTAAAACAAGAAGAATCTTGTTCCACCCTTGAGAAAGAGAACTTTTCAACAGCTCCCTACTATATCTTCAGATTTATTGAAATAATCTCTTCTAATATACATGGAGGGTGGCTTAAACACAAGGTAATTTAAAGTAGTGTTTCTCTATTATTCCTAAATGATGCAACTTGAGGAAATGAGAACTGTATTCATCCTCATAAAACACCAAGCATGGTCAATCACAAACAGCTATCACATAGAAACAAAGAAGAAGTAGATTCAGCAAGTACTATCTTTCCTGTCCCTGTTAAGAAATGGGACTTCGACTCAAGGTCAGCGACATCCAAGGCAGTTGATACTTGGATAATCCTAGGGCCTTACTTGAGCAAACCCTTGAGACCCGACCCAAAGTACACTATCACTAAGATGATGTTCTTCTAATCCCATTTTCAAACATAATTGGAACTACTCAAGGAAGATAATAACAAGGGAAACAGAGGTAAAATTTGAGCTAAACACTATAAAGAAAGCATTTTGATATTGAAATAACAAGGTATGCCGATAGAGACAAAGCTAAATCGTTTTGTTTTTTTACAAAATCAGATACGTGGTAAACTACATGTGGTATCATCCTTTCAGTTCAGTGCAAAACATTGCCAGTGGCGTGAAGAGGCTTTGTTAACTTGTTCTCGGTGGATTTACCGCTCCTAGAAGTCCTCAGTGGCATCAAATAAAATGGCAACGTACCATTATCAATGTCATTTGAAGAACACTTGACACTCTTGTTCCTCTCCAGCACAAAAGCATCCCTGCCAAAGTTAGCAGAGGTAGCACGTTCAGCAACTTTCTTCTTACCATAATTTAGTTCAGTTGTGTCACACGAATTCCTAGGCTGATCGAAAGCACCACTGCAGGAATTCCTAGCAGGAATGTAGGAGCTGCTGCAGGATTTTCTAGCCCCAACAATGCTGTTGCTGCGTGTAAACCTCCATTGAGCAGCCTCTTTTACACTATCATAACCCTTGTCCCCTTGCGTCCCGTTATTATCAGTGGCTGCACTGACAGTTTCTCCTACTCCTTTTCGGGTTTCTCCCTTACTGATATTGGGCTTTTGCTTGTTACCAAAAAGATTGAACACCTCTCGCCACCGAGCAAGCTTCTTGGACCCCTTCTTAGGGCCACAACTTTCAGCAACAATTCCTTTCTTGGAAAATGATTCATGCTCATTCAAATTATCATCTTTGATGGAATTCAAGCGCCAATCTTTCAATTCCTTCTCTGTAATAACCAACTTGACGTGAGTAGGAGATGAATTTGGCATATACTTGCTTTCGTTAACCTCCAAATCCAATGTCCTCTTGGCAAAACTCTGAACAGAACTCGACCTATCAAAACTACTTCCCCTTTGTGATGATGAAGAATCCGAATTGGAGTGCCCTGATCCACCAGAACTACTTCCATCTTCTACTATAGCTTGCATTTGCCCATCAAGCGATGCTCGATGCTTATCAAACCCATTTCCATTCCCTAAAAGAACATTTTCTACAACTGATAACATTGGTGTTAGCCGCGGAATAGTCCTAGCCACCATATATCCATCCCAAGAAGCTCTAGGCTCATCAATGACCATCCCTGGACCGTCCAACGACAATCTACCTGCATCGACTGAAAATCGAGGTTCTGTATCACAAGATCTCCTCCTGGTTGCACATTCCCCAATCTCAGACCGAGTATCGTTCGATTTATAACCTATCAACATGGTATTTCCGGCTGAAAACTTATCATTGCCTTCAGCATTTCTGCTGTTAGGCTTCTTTTCCTTCTGCTTTTGCTTCCATTTTTGCAATTTCTTGCTGAAGACAGAAGCTGCTTCCCTGAAATTCACGGCAATGTCTCTGAAATCCCTCGATTTGTTATTTTTAGTGTGAAATTCGAGATCAATGAACTCTTTCATTGTCTTAAGCTCTCCATCTTGAATGTCTTCTTCTATGTCCTCTATTCTCACCAACGCATCAGCACGAACCCTAACTTCTTCACTATCTTTACGCTCTACTATTGACCGACAAACATTATCAGACAAATTCGTCAATCCCAGGTTCTTCGATTCAACATTGAAACCGACATTGGATCCACCCACCTCGTCATCAACGCCAAATAGATTTTCAAGAGTATTTCGAGACGACCTATCGTCACAAGATCTCCGACGTGGCTCCGACCAGCTACACGAACCTTCACACCGTGCAGTAGAAACCGACCTACAACGACGGAGATCCGGATAAAACGATGACGTAGCAACTTTACTCCGGTTACTATCAAATCCGGGTCGGGGTCCAGGTCCATTATCAACTGGGTTTTCGAAAGAAGTCGATAATGTAGGAACAATAGATAGTCCAGGGTCACCAGAAGAGTCAAGACCGGAGAGACGTTCACGCAGGCATGCTGCGCAGATGCCGGTGACGGGCTCCGATGGGTGGCGGTAACAAGATGAAAGACGGCGGGTTCGGGTACGGGTGCGGTTTTGGGAAGTGGTACGAGTCATTGGAGTGCGAGTGGGACAGTATACAATGGGCTCATTTATGAATGGAAGTTGGGTTTTCCCGACAAGATGCACAGAAAAATTTCAGAGCACAAGGGATCCAAAGAGTGACCAAGCAAAAGAACCCTTCATAAACCCTTTATTGTCCCCAATCTTTTAGACTTTTTCTTTTCTTTAATTTATCTTTTGAGTTTTTTACCTGGAGTTTATTATCAAGTTAAATTAAATTTGAATTCGTATAAAAAAATTATAAAATTTTATGAGATAACTCACTTTGATTTTGTCATTTAATATTACTCGTTTTTTTGTATTTCATTTTTACATATATTTCACGTGTAGAGTGTTTGAAATAAAATTTGATAGAATAAAACTTCAAACACAATGTCTAAAGTTATGGTAGTTAAACATCAATCATTTTTATTTGAAGTTCGAATGAAATAATTTTAATTATTTATGTCAAGTTCAAGCAAGAATAATTAAAGTGATTGAATTTCAATCATATATGACTATAGTTCAAATAAAAATAATTGAACTTTGGTTGTTTATGTTTGAATTTTATGTATATAGAATGAAGTTCGAGCAAGGATGATTAAATTCATATAAAATCACTAAGGTTCAATTATATATATTAACGGATAGGAAGAGCAGCAAGTATAAGGAAAGGAGAGATGAGCAAGAGATATAATCAATATCTTTGAGACTAGATACATATATTTTTAATATTAGATTCATTTTGAGAGAGGCAATCAAGATATTAGATACACAAGCAAGAGAAGGAGAGAAATGATCAAGATATGAAAAGCTAGCGAGATAGAAGATAGATGAGTAAAAAAATTGACGTATCACAAATACATGTGAATCGCAATTAAATACAATGTATATATAATAAATTATATTTAATTTAATTTGCATATATTCTATATACATGTATCTAAATGCCCCATATATATGCATTTGGCGAAAATAAGTTTCTAAAGCTGATGTAAAAGATATGTAATTAGAACCTAAACAAATAAAATTTTATGTTGTTTGCTCTAATTTTTTCATTACTTTGAGTGGTAAAATACGTAATTAAATATTGGGCCAACATATTAATTAATTCTCATCCAGGTAGCAGTTAACGTTTAGTGTAGCGTTTTTATTATGAAGATGCCATTATTCTAAAGACCTGTGCAGAAATTAGATTCAGATCTTAATTTATAATTCGTTTCTATTGGCATACGAGCCTAAGGCTAAAAGTCTTAATTCCACCTGGCCAAGAAATAGCATAATTAACCCTAGGAAAGAAAGGTCAATAATTTTTTTTCATCAACTATTCAAATGGAGTCTGACTATATTCAAATTTATATAATATAGGATTATATTTGGAAGAAAGTATTTTTTATCAAAAATTTTTATTGTCAAACTAAATTTAAAATTTTTATTTAAAAAAGAAACAACCTCATTTGTTACACCATAATTTTTAGTACTGAAAGGTCAATATTAAATTTGGCGGGAAATAGCATAAAAGCTTAAGAGATTCTTCCAAATAAAAGTACATATATGCGCCTAACTTTAAATATTAATTTTCTTGAGAGAAAGATTCTATCTCCACCAATATTAAAGTGCACTAACCATCTTTATTCGTGCACATTTTATTAAATATTTTTATTTTAAATTCAATCAATAAATTGAAATAATGAATACAATTGATAAGATATTAATTCATACTAGTATTTGATAAGAAGTAGTGAAACACTGAATCTTCAGTTAAAAATTGATGAATTAGATTTTAGGCCTAACTCACATTTCAAAAGTCAGTTTAAAAGAGGAGGATTGTCTAAACTTTATAAGGAGTCCACTCATCACATTAACCACCAATGTGGGACTTTTTGCCTCAACACTCCACCTCACGCCCAGTGCTTAGCATCTGGAGCGTGCGCAATTTTTTCGGGGGTCCAACATTGGGTGAGACTGGCAGGTTTTAGGCCTAATTCACACTCCAAAAGCCAGCTCAAAATGGGAATTTTTGTCTCAACCCCCCATCTCACGCAAATGCTTAGCATCTGATTTAAACCTAACTCACACTCCAAAAGCCAGCTCAAAATAGGAATTTTTATCTCAACCCCCACCTCACGCAAATGCTTAGCATCTGATGCGTGGGCAATTTTTTCCGGGGGCCCAACATTAGGTGAGAAAAGCCCTGCTCTGATACCATGATGAATTAGGTTTTAGGGCTAACTCACATTCCAAAAGTCAACTCAAAGGGAGAAGGATTGCCTAAGCCTTATAAGGAGTTCACCCATCTTATTAACCACCAATGTGGGACTTTTTGTCTCAACAAAAACAAAATATAACGAGTTAACAAGAACTAAATTCAATAAGTCATAAAAATAACCATGATAACGATAATATATTTTAGTGTAATTTTAGAAGTGGAGTATACAAATGATAAAATTTAACTAGATCTTATATCTATCTTTGTGAGATAAAAAATATAATTTCTATTATATCCTCAATTCAAAGTAAGATTATTTTTTTAAAAAAAAATTGATGGTAAGATGCAAAATCTAGGGTCATCAATTATGTCTTTAATAATTTAAAATTATATCATATTTTGTCTGATCACTTTTTCTAATTTTGCTTCAATCTAGCTTTGTCTATCATAATTCTAGCTACAATCAACCTCTCATGTTTCCGTGATGATGTGTCACGAACTTTCTTTTTGAATATTCAAATCATTTTAATTTTATTTTTCTCCTCTTATTGTCATGAATATTATTCCCCCCTCCTTATCCACACAACTTGTTACTAATCATATTTTCCTAAATATGCCTACACATTTATTTCATCTTTTTCATTTTATATTATGTAATTTGATTTGTCATAATATTTAAGAAATAAAGAAAAATTTCGAAATGTGTTATATAAAATAAGTGTGATCTAAAATAAGTAATAAATATTTGTAATAATAACATACCTAGTGAAATTTCATAAAGTGAGACATGAGGAGGATAAAGTGTATGCTGCATATCTTATTATACCTCATAGAGATACAAAAGTTATTTTCGATAAACCCTCGACTCAATTGTCATTACCCCAAATAAAAAGAAGAAAACAATAGATATAGAGTAACGACTGAATGAAGAGTAATGTTGATTCAACAAAGAAAAGCAATAACCATAATATCTTGACTTGTCGTATGACAAATCTAAAAATTTACATAATAGAAAATAATATTTTACCCCTACTAATATTCTACCATAATATTTGACTCCTACTCTTTTCTAAGGTTATATACTCTGTATGATAAAGTTGTGCTCATATCATATCTAATCACTTCTCTCTAATACTTTTTGGTCCATCTGTACCCTTCGTGTACCACCTAAATCCAACCCTCCCACCTCATAATTGGGATTTGATACACTTCCTTTAGACATGTCTAAATCATACTAGTCTCACTTCGCTCGTCTTATCTGTCACAGAGGCTGCTCTCGTCTTGTCTCAAATAATCTCATTTCTAATCATGTTATACCTAGTATGTCACACATCTAATTCAACATCCTGATTCCCGCAATATGCATCTGTTGAACATGTAAATTTTTTATTGGCTAGCATTTCACTCAATACAATGTTGACAGTTGAATTAATATTGTGTATAGATACTTATATGATTATAAATTATTTCATCAGAATATAATAAATATTTTAATAAAATTATTATTAAATATAAAAATATATTATTTTCTTGAGAAATTACCTAAAAAGTAAAGTGGGTAAGCAAATATCTAGTTGCTAACATTATGTCAAATAAAAAGATAACATTTTGCCGTCGTACTTTTGCTTCCTCACTTTAAACCCAAGAGCCACAAGGTTCCATCCAATCCCTATATAATCATCATTCGTTACCCCTTTTATGTTTCTTCTTCGATTGACATTTTACGATCTCTTCTCCATTAAAAAATACCCAAATTACGCTTGTAAAATCAAGAAGAAGAGAGCAAATGGAGAAAGCGAAAGCTTTTCTTGAATTAACCCAAGCCGAATCGGACCGGGTTTCGTCTCTTGCCTTTCCTCCTCATCGACTCGGTTCTGAGTGTAGCTTCTATGAGTACTATGCGCTCCGAGGCATCCGGGTCGACCGAGTTGAACCGGGTCAAGTTTATTGCACATTCAAAGTTCCTCCTCGTCTCACTGTAAGATAAACCCCAATTTTGCCCCCTTTTTGTATTATGTGTTTACCATTTTCAATGTTGAAGTTTTGATTTGTATAATCAATCAGAATTCATGAATGTTGTATATAGAAATATGTTATGACAAAGTAATGGTTGAAGAGAGTATTAGAGCTATAGTTGAATTGAAGATTAAAGGGATTGTTGATGAAGAAGCATTTTATAGGATTTTAGAATTTGAATATTGGGATATATGCAGATGAAGGTTTTTGAAATTAAATCGACTGTTTTCTTCTTGTTTTTACTGAATTGTTGCTTGGAATTGAAAGTTCTTTTGGTGTACCTTTGTAGGATAGAGAAGGGAAACTAGCATCTGGTGCCATTGCTAATCTAGTTGATGAAGTTGGGGGTGCGGTAGTTTATGTGGAAGGTCTCCCCATGAATGTATCGGTGGACATGTCAATTTCATTTCTTTCAAGTGCAAAGGCTGGTGTAAGCCCTCTTCATTCTTCCTATATCTTCGATGATTTCATTATTGGTTCATGAATTTGTTGGCAATATTTTTATCAGATTTCTGCACATTTTAGTATGCTCATACTATATTTCAGAATTAACAAGGAAAGAAAGAACAGTAAGAGGAAATCACATAAGAAAGGAATGGACGGCATAAAGAGGAAGATAAACCAGTTTCAAATTCGTCACTCGCAAGTCATGCAAATGAAATGCTGAATAATAAAACAGATGAGCTGCTAACAAACTAGCTCACTTTTCTAATGTTTATCAGTTGCTAGCTAGTTCTGCCTTATCAGTTTGTCCATCAGTGATGAGTATTGCCTCGTAAAATATACTACTATGTGGTATGAACACTATAGATGGAGAATAGGTTAATCAGATGCATACTACTACGTGGTATGGACACTGCACAAAAGAACTCTACTCCTTGCATTACCCACTGAAATGCAGATTATCTTTGATCGCTTGTCAAGACATGTCAATCAGAACTGGTAATGTTCATTGATACCTTACTAGGCACTAGTGAAAATCTCAATTGTTTACTCTGTAGAATAACGAAATTGTGTATAAATCCATGGATATAGCGAGAGGTGTTTTCTTGATCGAGTTCTGGACTTCTGGTTATTCTAGGGGGTCTGGAGACTCCACCCAGTACTGCCACTGCTGTCTCTCTATGTCCTGGATTTCTTGGCCCAAAACTTGTTCATCATCCTTCCGAACTCCTTCATCTTCCTTAATCTCTCAGTTTGTTCTTCGCTAATGTAGCCTTCAATTGCTTCGGTTGGTAATGATGTCTTCAGGACCTAATATGGCATTTAACATATTGGTTCTGTTCTTTATAGACTCCTCAGTGCAATTTTATGGTTAGAGTAGCTTGGCAGTTTAAGGATATTAATGTTTAGGCAGTTTTGTAAGGCTTGCTTTGTTGGGTAAAGCTTTGGGGTATATGACTGGAGCTCTTTGTTGTATAAGAGTGTTCACACATGGCATCAATGGATGCCTCATATAAATTGGCTTTGTTATTGGCATCAATGAGGCTTACCAGGTTTGATATTTTGGCAATGCAATTTAGGGGTTAAGTTGAATAAAGAAAGACCCAATTTGAGATTCGTTGAAAGTGAGTTACCTGCAATAGAGATCACAGCAGAAGGCCGTCCATGAGACTGCTTTTCGATGATTCACCAGTTATCCATCAAAGCATTGCCTCAGCTTTTTTGAGTTCATCAAGGATATGCAGCAACACAATCATTTCTTTTGCAATCAGGTACAGTGCAAATTCCAATAAGACGGTCAGATTTCCAATCCTCACGCCAGGGTCGGTCTTTTGGTTCCATAGAGCTTCAATATTTTAAAAAAATTTCGGGTAGTAAAGTAAGAACTAGTCTGGATTTGGATAAGTAGAGGAAATGGAGGTATGGTTTGGTTGATTATTTGGAAAGCCAAGTTAGTCAAGAAGTGTGATGGTAGGAACTTGACTGCATATAGGCACATGAAAGATTGGACATGAGATGTGCGTAGGTATATGTATGTTGGCATGAGGAATATAATCATTTCTGCAAAGCAATATAGGGGATAGGACCACCACTTTTCCACTGGAGAGTGAGGATTGAGTGATTAGCAATGGCTCATGGGGTAGGCATTTAAAATAATCAAATTGTTGCCGTCTGAATAATGCTTGATTCAGTAAACAGGACATTTTTTGGTGTTGCCTAGCTAATGCTTTTCAGCATTGCCAACTGTGTATGCATTTTGTTTTTGCAGGAGTATTCTCCCAATTTTACCTTTACTAGTTCTCAGCAGTTGCACGTGTATTCCATATTAATTGATATAATCCTATATTATTCAAAAGTTGTAAATTATAATCTTGACCATAGCTCATTAAAATTTATTATAAAATAATTGTAAGTCTATTGAAAAGTTAAAATCGTCTCATTTTTTCTAGCATCTCTATTTTGCCTAACTTATCTTCGATATATTCTTTGACTATCCACACAATTGATAAATAAAATTGCATGCTGTATTTGCATCATTCTTTTTTTTTCTTACAGTTAAAAGTAAAGTAATACTAGGTGGTACATTAAAATCAAGCTATAAATAATTAATTGTAAAAGTGAGAAGAAGAATGAAAAATTTAATTCCATACCAATTGTTCTAAAGCTCATTATAATGGCTAAACTTTCACAATGCAATTTTGAATTGATCAAAGTTGCAAATGAATAGTCATACAGTGATAAAAATCTTTACATAGGAGAAAGAAACCTTGTATGTGAAAAACTATCTCACATTCTCAAAACTATATAAACTCGCAATTTAGAATAAGCATATTTTCATTAGACTTCTTCTTACACATATTGTATTGTTATTGAATTTTAAACTTAATTCTGCTATTTCATTTACAAAAGTTCCATTCTCTTGTTAATGCTATCCATCTTTCATGTAGGATATATTCTTATAAACTGTGGTGAAGGATGGTATTTATCTCATTACTCTTTCTTTAAATTTGTTAATAAAAAACAGATGAAATAATTACGAGAAGAAACATCTTTGTAAAGGAAATAACTGAAAAAGAAGAAGTAAAACTTAACCAAAACCAAAGTGCCAACGGAAAGGAAAATATAAAACTCAAGGTCGTAAAAGGATGATATGAATTGCTCCCATAAAATTTGACCGCATCTGATCAATGTAACTTCATACTAAAAATAGTGCAACAACAACAACATACCCAGTGATACTAAAAATAATGCATGTGTAAATTAAATTAAAATACAAAGCATATCTAACATATTCAGAAAATCGATCATGTGACACTCTATTCATTATTAAATACAATAAATATTCTACTACTATCACAATTTCTATCAATAATGAGTTTGCTTGGTAATACTGTTTTTCTTTACGAATTTCAATCTAATAATTCTTAAACTCAATAATGACATATAACAATGGAAAATGAGAAAGTACTTTGGTTCAAACATAAAAATAAGAGTACAAACATAAAGTTAAATCCAAATCATAACATAACATACATTACCATTTTGTCATATGATGTGGTGAACAGAAGGAGTGCGTGAGAAAGTGAACAAAATGAAATTTATGGAGATTTTACATGCTATTCAATTAGAGTAGTGGAAGAGATTTTACAATATTAATATAGTAATAATTGTTTTAGTGTCATTGTTGTGGTTCATCTTTTCATTTGCTCCTACATTGTATGTAAACACTAATGAATTAATTTACACTTCTAATTTCTACCATAAAAGCTATCAGTTACTTTAATGAATTAATTTATCACTTCTAATTTCCACATAAAAGTCATCAGTTACTCTCTTTTTTCCGTACGTTTTTCAGGATTTAGCATTAGTATAATATAACATAATTAATTTTGTAATGGTATTGTTGTAGTTACTTAACATTGTAAGGGTATTTTGGTATTTCAACTTCCAACTTTTTTTCTTCCAACTTTTAGTTTAGTAATATAATAATATAATATAATATGATGGTGATGATGATGTATGTATTTCAATCCTCTTAAGGAGGTGCATTTTGTTGTTGGATTACAGAAGAACAGGGTGCTGCAAGTGAATACGGCACTGACCCTTGAGAGTAGAATTCACATTTAAAACACATGCTAATTTGAAAATGGTGGAGTTGCTTGCCTCTCCGGTATGAATGTCCATCAGTTAGTAAGTAGTGATGTACATCACTTATTGTGTCTTAGCCATCATATGTGAGTTGATTTTTTCTCACATCATTGTTGGCAAGACAATACCATGAATTAATCTAGTAGATTTTTGATATGTGTTCTCTTCATCCTAGTAGTTGAGTAAGTTAGGGTCTGAACCAACCTGGTTTATCCTGCCTTTGATCACTCCTGTTTTCCAATTCGAAAGTTGTTTCTTCTTATTATCTTTCTAAATGTGCATTCAACCTCTACTTATGGGTTACGTCTTTGTGTGGGATATTTGCAGGATGAGTTGGAGATCATTGGTAGAGTCTTGGGTCAGAAAGGAGGATATTCTGGAACAAGTGTGCTTATGAAAAATAAAACAACGGGTGAGCTCATTGCTGAAGGACGGCATTCGTTGTTGGGTAAACATTCTAGCAAAATGTGAAGTATTTCTCTGGACCAAGATGCCTGTTTGAAGATATACTTCAGTTTTCAGTTCCTGGTCCACATGAAGCAAAAGTATGGTGCATAGTTTTTCTCTTGCTTCGCATGTAATTGAACAGCTTATATACCTGTGAGGAACAAGTCCGATGTAAATATTTGCTTGTTACTAGAGGTGGATACCAAGGTTTTCATTTGGTGCAGATTACCATAGCATTTACAATAGGTGCCTTCAGAAACACTTTATCTGTTTCTAATAGAACAGGATAGATCTAGAGGATTGAGGCATAGTTGATTGATATAGATTTTATCAACAGCGAGATATTTCAATGCTCAAACTATTATTTTGCTTGACAAATATTATGGAAAACTTATTCTCAAATATTATGCACAACAGATACCACTTACCAGTAACAGGGGGGAAAAATACCAATTAACCTGTCACAAACGGATGAAATGTTTTGCTACCACGAGCCGATAAGCCAGTAAACACATTGGAGAACTTGGGAGAAATATTTGGTGATGTACTTTTATCAAATATAGAAATTTGGGACAAATTTAAATTTTTATGACTTAACAAAATATAGAGTTTGGCAAGAAATTGATTTTTTTGCCATAAATCTTTTTGCAAAAAAGTGATAGAAATGGGACTTGGATTTGCTAAGTGTTCTTTTTAATGACGTTGATATGGAGGCTGTTAGACAAATCCCATTGAATATTAGTCCCTGAGCAGATACTTGGATGTGGAAATTGGATAACAAAGGATTATACTTCGTGAAGAGTGGGTATTGTCCCTGTAGAATCAAAACACAGCACCCAACTCACAAGACCAACAACTTTGGAAGTGCATCTGGAGCATGACATTACCTCCTAAGGTATTTAGCTGTATCTGGAGAGCCTTTGAGAAATAAAATTCTACCTACATGTGAAAGCCTTTCCAAGGAAAAAATGTGTTGCTAGTTCAATCTGCCCTCGATGTTTGCAAGCATTAGAAACCGTGAAACATTGTTTGATAGATTGTCATTTTACAAAACAATGTTGGATTCAATCAAAATTTGATTGGCATGATGCATTTGGAGATTTTGTGTCATGATTTGAAGAGCAAAGAAAGAACAACACAAAAATAAAAATGGAGAAAGCAGTTATGATTTTATGGAGCTTGTGGGAAGCGAGAAATAACTTGTGTTGGAATAATAAACAAAGTGCGTCTGCTGCTACTCTGAACCATGCAAAGAAGGAGCTGGAGGAATGCCAACTAAGGAGTCGAGACAACTGTTGTTACCACAAAGATGAACACTAAATGGGAGAGACCTCCACTTGACACAATATAATGTAATACTGATGCCTCTTATGATATTCATACTAGTTTGGCTGGGATAGGCATAGTACTACGTGATCACTTGGGTCAATTTATTGCTGAAAAATCTATGTTTCTTGGTCGTGTTGCTAACCCGTTGTTGGCAGAGATCATAAGGGTGCGTGAGGCTCTTAGTTGGTTAAAGGAACGTTTCACTATATCGAGGTTGGTTGTGAAATTCTTATTTTGATTCTTTGGTTTTCGTATTGTAAAACTCTTATTAAAGAGTTATCTTTACTCTCCTTGTCGGCTGTGAAAAAATCAGCAAATCAAGTCGCTCATTCTCTTGCTTGAGCATCTGTTTCTTTGTCTGATTCAATAGAGTGGAATACTTACCCTCCATCTCTCATTACCAATGTACTTGATTTGAATGATACATGATAAAAGAACCATTTCAAAAAAAAAACAAACTACTCACTCACTCAGTTTCATATTTTGTGAATTTTTTAGTTTATCTAAAAGAAAATATCATTTTATTATAACTAAAATAATTTAACTTTTTTAAAAAAATTTATCAAATGTCATAAATATTCAAGAATTACATATAATATTTAAGAATTATTTTTAGTACAACCTTAAATATTTTTTCCCTAAACCACATGCAAATTACAAGTATCACACAACAGGGTAGGGTAGGTATTTTTATGGGCAAATGGATCGGAGTTGGTACATTAATTTGCTTCACGTTAAACGCACGGCTTTGCCTTTGCCTACTTCTCCAGTAGTCTTAAGTCATCAATAATTGTAAAATATTTGAAATAGGATTTGAAGGAAACACAAGAAGAGGGAGAAAATGGAGAAAGCAAAAGCTTTCCTTGAACTAAACCAGGAAGAATCGGACCGGGTTTCGTCGCTTGACTTCCCTCCTCTCCGAGCCGGCGCCGGAGCCAGAGGCGAGTTTAGCTTCTACGAGTGTTATGCCCTCAGAGGCATCCGAGTTGATCGGGTTGAATCCGGTCGTGTCTTTTGCACATTCAAAGTTCCTCCTCGACTCACTGTACGAAAATCCCCCATTTTTCTACTCATAGTTTCTAACATGGAATTTAAAATGTTTCTATATTTTTGGTTTTTATATATTTCATTGATCAGAGTAGAAGAAGATACGAGTTGATTTCACACTGTTAATTATCTCAAAAACTCATTTTTTAAAAAAATAAAAAAGCCACTCAATATCAATTTAGTTATGTAACCATTAAATTGACCTGCTCCATGATCTAACTCGCTTAAATTAAATAATCTCAAAAAAATTCATGATCTTGGTTAAGTGAGTTTGTTGGTGAAATGATAATAGTTGTGCGATTTTTCTGTTATAAAATGTGGAATCTGACAATAGTTTTGGGGAGATTAAAGCTTCTTTGATGTGAATCGGTAGGATAGAGAAGGAAAATTAGCACCTGGTGCAATAGCCAATCTTGTTGACGCTGTTGGAGCTGGATGTGTCAATGTTGGGGGTCATCCAGTGAATGTATCTGTAGACATGTCAATTTCATTTCTTTCAAGTGCGAAGATTGATGTAAGTACTCCTAATTCTTTCCATTCTATGATTTCATTATCTGAAGATACTTGTATCAGACTTCTGCACTTTTTAGTACCATTATGTTGTACTTTTAAATGAATGAAGAAAGAGAAAAGAAAGAAATGAAATGCCTAAAGAGCAAGATAGACTGTCTCGCCATTCATCACGCACTAGTCATGCGAATACAATGCTGAATTATGTAAAGAGGTAAGCTGGATGCTAACATTATGTGTTCCTTTCTTACAAATTGAAAAATTACTGCAAATGCCATGAAAACTTCAGTTGAACTGGAGGACATAATCCCCACTTCACCCTCCCTTTTACTCTTACATATGCATACGCTTTCAACATGTTATACACAGCATCTGCCTTAGTTTGAGATACCTAGTGACATGCAGATTTAGGAGGGGGCAAATTAGTGGAGTGCTTTGAACGGCTTTATCGTTTAGCACAATGATCATCGACATGATACTAATACCTCAGGAAAAATAAGTCATTGATTGTACTCCTTAGGTTTGCTTGTTTGACATGCATCTTAAGTAGGTTGAAGGCACTTGTTTAGCCTTTCAGTCTACCCACCGCCCATCTGTTTGTTTAGGCAGTGTGTAGTGTAAGTTAATCTTCAGCAATGCAAACAGTTATTCTCTCCAGAAGATGGAAACTCTTGTCTCTGTTCGAACACTCTTATGATAGAAGGCTCCTCAGCTTGTAGAATGATATCCATAATGACTCTAGCAACTTGAATAGCTATGAGAGGGAGAGAGTAAGTTATAAAATGCCCAGACTGTGTATACCTGTGAACTACCACTACTGTACTGACTTTATCCTCAGGTTTAGGCCATCCTCGAATGAAATTCGTCGATACATGGAAGTCTGCATGGGATTGGAAAATGTTGCAGTTATTTTCGGTACACCAAGCTCTTCCTTTTGCAACTCCAAATTCCTACACACTATGTTTCTCAGTTTCTGCTAGCTTATGCAATGGAAGATGCTTTTGAACCCTTAAATTGTCGCCAACATTCTTGTATGTCTTTCAGTAAAGAAGAGTGCATCACACATTTTTATTAGTATATTTACCAAATAATGAGTATTCGTCTTTTACTGATGGATTGCGGATTTTATTATATGCATTTTTTGCTGAGATATTCGCAGGATGAATTGGAGATCATTGGTCGAGTCTTAGGCAAGAAAGGAGGTTATTCTGGAACAAGTATACTCCTGAAAAACAAAGCTACTGGGGAGTTAATTGCTGAGGGGCGGCATTCATTATTTGGTAAATATGCTAGTAAGATGTGATGGAAGTATTTATCCGGACCAAAATGCCTCTTTGGCTCCTGTTATCAGATAGTTTTCAGGCAAATCCAGCACTTAAATTTGACGTCTTTAGCATTTAAGCGCTCATGTGTTAAAAATCTAATATTTTTTTAATTTTTTTCTTGAAATTTTCATGATTTTTCACACATATATATGTACTATGTCAAAAATGTTGTATTCAATTGAACTCGTTTACAGAAAATTTGGTTTATGAACCAGTAATTAAGATGCTATAATCTCCTAAAGTTGGAATGACTTCAAAGCTCATGTTTCAAGAACAGAGATACATTACAACAGCATGAAAATTGAGAGTAGTTGGCGTATGCAGCCACGATGGACACCTAAAGGCCAGGACACTGGCACCGGAAGAAAATTCAATGCCCTTTGTCGAGTTCTGCTCGATGTTTCATAGCCATCTGGGGTAGAGCCAGCACTAGCCTTCATGGTTACCTCAACCACCAACATTTGACATGCTTTTTAACCTCTGTCAAGAACTGGTCTAAACCCCATCATCTTTAATGTAGAACTAAGCTATTTGTATAATAAAACAATTGGAGAAAGACCAAATTACCTGACAAGTTTTTAAATACTTAAAAAAAATTAAACTATTGAGTATACATTTAAGGGTCCATTTTAGACCAACCCACATAGATAAGAGACTATTTATGCCGTTTCCCCACATTTGAATATGATTAGTGAATATTGCAGTGTCGGTACGAAAAGCTCTTTCTTTAGCACCTTTGCCACACTTCTTCACATTCTTACACGCCAAGTTTCACATTTTCTGCTAGCATGGAAGATGCTTTTCAACCTTTAAAATGTCGCCAGCATTCTTGAGTTTCCTTCAGTAAAGAAGAGTGCCGCACATATAATGTGCTTTCAAGTATTTAACTAGAAGAGTGCCTCTTTAATCCTATCATCACTTATATCGTCGGATAGTTCTCAGCTAACATGTAATGAGCAGTATTATGTTATTATGCCCTTCAAAAGCCGTGCACTGTAAATAAATGCTCGTTAGTGGAGGTGGATAGGTTTTGCCTATTTTGTCCAGAGCACAAAATCATGGCCAACAGCTACATAACTACCACACCGAGGATATATGCATTTAAATCTGTGGAAATCACCACTAGTCCAAAACTCCAATTATCATGCACCACGGATAGTAACAGGAAAACGCACAAGTAATAACCCATGAAATCCTATGTTATCCACAACCAACATATAGACGCTAGTAGAAAGCAAAGTACGAAGTAAGATACATCTGTCCTGGTACATACACATATCAACATGCTACAGTTTTGTCCAAAGTGGAGTCATTACGCCATATTACCTCAACAGATCTTTATTAAATTACAAACACAATAGTAAGCTAGACCCCAACTCCATCAGCCACATAGCTGGGAAGCAGATCTGTTATCTTGAGTAATTCTACCCACCAGCCACATAACTGGGAAGCAGATCTGTTATCTTGAGTAATTCTACTTGAGCGACCAATCTAGTAGAACGTTAAAATCTTCTCAACATAATGGCATACTGAACCTTCTTAATAATGCAAGTCCTTCATGATGAAGGCGAAGTCCTAGGTGTAGTAGACCTTGAAATAAATCTGGAAGATGCACTAACGCTGCGACTCCTCTTAAAGCTTTTCTTAGGATTAGGAGAGTAACTGCGACGAGATAAACTACTCCTGGAAACACTTCTTGAATAGCTCCTCTTTGACCACTTAGGCGATACACTGCGTGAGTAGCTTCTCCGATATCGAGGAGAAATGCTCCGAGAAATGGAACGATATCGGCTCCTTCGATGATAGTAACTATCGTCTGGAGAGTAGTCACCATAGCAGCTCGTTCTGTTGTAACGAACATCTGGAGAGCGCGAAAGATCACGGCTGTCGGGAGAGTAGTCACGGTAGCGGCTTCTTCTATAGTAACGGTCATCTGGAGAATAGGAACAATCACGCCGATGATATTCAGGAGAATAGTCATGGTAACGGCTTCTTCTGTAGTAACGGTAATCTGGAGAGTAGGATCGATCACGCCGACTATATGGAGACAAAGATCTCGAGTAAGACCTGCCGCGACTACAGTAAGGAGAATAAGGTGATTCTGAGTAACGGCGATATCGACCATAATATGAAGAGCGGGATCTCTGGCGTCCTCCGTAATAGGGAGAATAAGATCTACGCTCTCGTCTGTAATACAGAGAGCGGGACCTGCTTCGACTCCTGCTCCTGTAGCTTTCAGACGAGTAACGAGGAGAGCGACTCCTTGAATAAGGAGAATAATTTCGTGATTCTTGGCGAACTACATTTACAAGGTGGAAATTAGAAGACATCACAGAAATAACCCAGGTCCATTATTGCTTAGGAAAGAATAAAATATCATACCGCGAACAGTTCTAAGCCCCAAATATTTTCCTGGAGTAGGTGTTCTACCTCTTCTTCTCCTAGCCTGCATAGGAGACAATTGTCAAAAAGCAAATTTAGACTCTGGCGGGTTGATGCGATATAACAATGTCACAGTACGTAACCAATGAGAAATGAATAATAGCAACAAGAGTACAGCTAAATAATAGAAAAATGAAGGCTATACAACCCTCTGGTTTACAGTCTGTTTGCTTGATGTGTTTCGATTTGTTATTTGGGACTTTGGTGAAGAGCTGCTACACACAGCTTCCTTGCTGCCAAAGAAACTCAGGCTAAACAAGCAAACAACTTTCAAATTCAAATTTACCGAAGCAATATAAGATATTTATTATATAACTAAGAGCTGATACCTGCAAACAATTGGAAACATAAGAAGCAAAGAACTGAGCAAATATTCAATAAATTCTACCTTCTCCACAGTGATAACTCTGCCTTCAAGTACTGAGCGATTCAAATACTTAATGCAGCGGTCAGCCTCCTCAATGCTGGACATTGTCACAAAACCAAACCCACGAGATTCCCGGGTCCATGGGTCAACAACAAGACGAACATCTTCAACCTAAACGGAAGTTTAAAAAAAAAAAAAAGCATTTAATGATGTTGATATCCACAACAATACGAATGCACATAGGAGCGAAGTCCTTTTCTTACGAATAGAGTGCAAAATACCTATACGAACTCACTACAGGGAGAACGGGAAGGAAATCTTCAGAAAGAACAGACATACCTTCCCCTCAGTAGAAAAATGCTTCTCAAGATCTCGCTCTTTAACACGGGTTGAGAGACCAGTCACATACAAATTGTTCCCTGGATTCTCAACATCACTTGAATCATAGCTCCTGTCATTATAATATAGTTAAACAACATAAATTCTAGTTACCAACATATTAATTAAACACTGGCGAAATGTACCTTGATCGACTCCTTGAAACATATCTGGACCTTGAGACAGACTTGCTGTATCGGTCGTATGAAGGTGAGCGAGAATACCTGCAATATAGATGCTATATTTGAACATGACAAGATACAATGACCATATAGGACCCGTATTAAGACCAAACAATACCTTGACCTCCTGGAGTACGACATCTGCAGTTAACATTAAACAAGAATTAAGATTAGTCTGATGATACAAAGCAGACTAAGGAGAACACAGGGTGTTTTCACATAATCCCAGTAGAATATACAAGTAAAACCGAAAAAATCAAGATCACTGATTTGTCGATTAATCCCAAATTAATAAATGCAGACAATATAAATCCTCTAAATCAACTCTGCTCTACTTGGCCTACCCCATCTCAATACTGGAAATCAATTTATCTTTTGAGTCAAATTACAGGTTCCCTAAATCCTTCCTTATATTGCCCTCTATTATTTGTCCTTTACCTTCTATTATTCCAACTATTTTAAATCAGAAAGTATAGTTCTACTTGGCGATTAAAGGATCACAAACTATACGACACTATCAAAGTGGGTCAAACCAAGCAGACAACAGTGAGTTACATATTAAAAATAAGAGGCAAATCAAGTACATAAAACTTCATTATGTGTCCGAGCTTTAAGGATTATAGCACTGAACTAATTGTACTTCTATAATTGTGCATTGAAATCTAATATTTGTTATAATACTCATCAACAACAAAATACCAAATATAATCACACAAATTGAAGTCGTGGAGGCTAAGTGTACACAGATCTTAGAACTACCCTAAAGTAAGGTCTTCAGCTTGATGGAAAACAGATCAAAGCAGTCTGGAAAGGGGATAATAGAAATGAAGGAGCCGTAACAAAATATTATAGAAAGCATGACAAAGCATTCTAAACCTTCAACTACAACAAAAATATGATAATCGAAGTATAAGAAATGACAATTAAAAACAGAAATCGAGGAATAAGAAGCCACAAGAGTAATAGCACAAATACTAGTATGGAAGGTTAAACGAGACCACGGTCCACGCTCTGCTAACTTACCAGGCTACAACCCTAATTCGTGTCCTCCATAATCTATTTCTATATATCTATGCTCCCGTGAAAATACTGGGAATCCCGTCACAGATAACAGATATCAGTAGATAACCGCGAAAAGCATTCATTGCTATGTATCACAACCATAGAATAACATAAATCATATACAAGCTCAAAGACGACGAATATGCAATAAATCAAAATTCGACGGAGACTGTCTAGCTCTTTATTTTCTGGATTATGTCAGAAGTCCTTCTAACAACTAGTGCATAGCATTAATTGCTAAAAACATCAACGGAAGAATCATCTAATCCGGTAATCGTATATTCAACTGATCATCAAAAATTCAATTTAAATCAAACATTAATGAAAATCACAAAAGCGAAAACACAAATGACAAGAGAACCTCATCAACTAATATTCACAACTTTAGCTAGTTCGTATCGAAGCATAAAATTAAGAGAAGAACAGATGAAAAGAAGACTTACCGTGAAGAGATTATGGCGTAGGATCGAAATGCTTCTCTTTCTCTCTCTAATTCGCGAAGGCTCTCGAAATAAGGGTTGCGTGTTGTGGGGAAAGGCTTATATACCTGCAGCGGAAAGAAGTTTCTAGACTAGGGACACGAGATTCTTTTTAATTGGAACACAATTTGTCACATTATTCGACTAAGCGTTTTCTTCTTCTTTTTTTTCCCTTTATATCCAAGGCCAAGGGTGAAAAGCTTAGGTATTTTTTTCGTTTCATTTTTTGTTCTACATCCTGTTGAATAAAGTTATTTACATTCATATTAATGAGAAATAATAGAGATTATGTGAAATTAATTGATGTATAAATAAATTAATTTAATATTATAATTTGTATAAAAATAAAATAAAATGAAATTTAAATAAACAAAAAATTTATATAAACTTTTTTATAAAATAGACCTTTTAAATATGTTGAATAAAAATAAATATCAACGTAAACAATTTATTGGTAACTTCCTTATTTGCAAAAGTAATAACACCAAGTGTCTCTTTTACATACATATGTGTGATGTCGAGCAAATACATTTTCCCAATAAATAATGGCTTGCACAAATAATATTAGTTTCATAGGTAAATTTGAATATGAGATTATAATGATTTTATGGCTACATTTAATATTTAATTTATGTTGTAATAAATGAGTGTATGAGTTTAAGGGTGACATATAAAAGAGACTATTTTCAATAAATTCTTTAAAAATAATATAACAATAACAATAATATATTCAGTAGAGTTTCACAAGTGAGATCTAGGAAGAACAAAATATACGTAGACCTTATCACTATCTCATAGAGATAAAGAAGTTATTTTTGAAAGACGCTTAACTAAAACATATCATCCCAAAAAATAGAAAATATTATATATGAAACTAAACAACTAAAGTGGAAGCAAATGACAATCTATAAAGACAATAAAATAACAAAAATAAATGACAAAATATCAACACGATATATAAAGACACGAGTACCTCCATTAACCTATTATATCTAAAGATTATACATCATCCTACTCTACTAGTTGTCTAACATTCTACGATAATACGCGACATCTACTCATTTCTATCTAAGGTCATGTCCTCGATGATACGAAGCTACGCCATATCCTATCAAATCACCGCCCTCAATGTTTTTTTAGTCTACCTCTACCCTTTTGTGTAACCCCTAAATTCAACCTCTCTCACCTTCCAACAAAAGCATCAACTTATTTTCTTCACATGCTCAAATAATCGTAGTCTGACACAATAAAAACAATAATAACAACGTCACGTAATAGAGACGAATATTGATGGCCTAAACAGAGACATTTATATAAATCATCCTATTAGCCTTCCCAGTAATTACTACAGGAAAAGAGGATGAAACTGTGATGGGTTAGAAGCCCAAGACTACCAAAGGCCTTTCTTGGAGCAGAGCCCACTGATTTATGGGTCAAAGTAGCCCAAAATCAAGACAATGGCGGGAACTTATTTTTATTATCTGACAATTCATTTCCCGCCAATAGCGAGCCCTAAATTCTCGAGCACACTTTCCCAGCAGCTATATAAACCCTAACCCTTTTTTTCCACTCATTTTCGCTCTATTTTTCACTCGAACACCTCCTTTTCCCTCCTTCCCCATTTTGAAACCCTAACCCTAATTTTACCCAGAGAGCAAAGATGCTGGAACTACGTCTTGTTCAGGGAAGTTTGCTGAAGAAAGTTCTGGAATCCATTAAGGATCTAGTGAACGATGCTAACTTCGATTGTTCCGCCACCGGATTCTCTCTGCAGGCCATGGACTCCAGCCACGTGGCTCTGGTGGCGCTGCTGCTCCGATCTGAGGGTTTCGAGCACTACCGCTGTGATCGTAACATTTCGATGGGCATGAACCTTGCTAACATGGCGAAAATGCTCAAGTGTGCCGGAAATGATGACATCATCACTATCAAGGCTGATGATGGCAGCGACACCGTCACTTTCATGTTTGAAAGCCCCAGTAAGTTCCGAAACTGATTTTTTGAATCCAAGTTTTTCTCCCTAGTGTTGTGTAATTGATAAATAGGATCTAGAGACTAGTATCTGCACTATGTTTTGAAAATTGATACTTCTCTCTCCCAGTGTATGACGCTTTTTGCCAGTGATTACTTTTTTAACATGTCAAATGTTAGGAAATCAACGTTCATAGTACTTTGGAGTTTCAACACAGCATTTGAATCTAAATTATTAAATGTGAAGAAAATTGAAGATAATAGTACTTTGGAATCTGGGCATAGAGTTTTTGATACTAAACTATACATGTGAGAACAATTGCAGTTTTAGAAATGATTAATTCACTGTTTATAGATCAAGCAAAATGATTTAAACTAGTTTAATTTTGCTTGAAATTGGGAATGATTCATATATTGAGCTGATTTATTGTTTCAGATTTTGTGATTTGATTCTGAATTTGAATTCAGTATCTGTTTATTATGGTGTGGTTTTAATTTATTTGCGTGACTGTTATGTATTACAGCCCAAGACAAGATTGCTGATTTTGAGATGAAGCTAATGGACATTGACAGTGAGCATCTTGGGATTCCTGAAGCAGAGTACCATGCTATTGTAAGAATGCCTTCTGCTGAGTTTGCTAGAATTTGCAAAGACCTTAGCAGTATTGGAGATACAGGTGCAATTTGCCTCTCATGTTAACTGTGGCTTTAGTAAATTGTCCAGTGATAATTAAACATTAACTTCTGCTTTGAACTGATTGTTGCAGTTGTTATATCGGTGACGAAGGAAGGTGTAAAATTCTCAACCAGAGGTGACATTGGTACTGCAAATATTGTTTGCAGGCAAAATACAACTGTTGACAAGGTACATTGTTTTGCTTAATTGTGATTGTTATTCTTGAATAATCATTGTGATGAGCTGATGTATGACTTATTTTGTCAATTGGCAGCCTGAAGAAGCTACAGTTATAGAGATGAATGAGCCAGTATCGTTGACATTTGCCCTGAGATACTTGAACTCCTTTACAAAAGCATCTCCGTTGTCGAACACAGTGACCATCAGCTTGTCTTCAGAGCTTCCTGTTGTTGTTGAGTACAAGATTGCTGAGATGGGCTATGTAAGGTATTACCTGGCGCCTAAGATAGAAGAGGATGAAGAAGAAACCAAGCCTTGATCTTATGTTTTTTATTTCTTATGATGTAAGCTCATTTGAATCTCTCAGGCAAGCAATATGTAGCTTTAGCTTAGACTGGCAAGAGAAATTTTCAAATTTGTGTTAAATGAAATGATGTATTTTCCTCTGTTTTTCCTTCTCTTGTCTGCCTGTGGTGTTAGAATGGCTTATACCTACTTTATTTAACTTATGTCGAAGCTTTTTGTTATTCTAATGCCTCTCCAAATATAGTGCAAGAGTGGAGGGATTTTGGTTATGCAATTGTATACAAGAAATGGGCATTAATATGATTAAGAGCCTGAAATGTATAATAGCTAATAAAAAATTGATCTATGAATTTATATCTGGCTAATCGTAAGCAGTATCTGACCGGCGGTAGCGTACGGGATCCGCTCATCAATTCGTATTATCTTGTCTACGATAAAATTGAAGCATAACTAGCTAACAATTTGTTTTGAATAATGACCACGATCTTAAAATCTTATCTGCATTTTTGTCTCAATATTTAAGGTGTAGGAAATGGAAGTTTCGATTAAGTTAAGAGAGAACAGAAGTACATCCTATTTGCATAGATGCAGCAAAGTTTTTAGTTAGTTCAAAGATGAGTGAACAACTAGAAGCAAATATAACCAATTATATATCATCAGTCATTGATTAAAGATGCAATTTGATTTGTTTATAGAAGGAACAGAAAAAAGAAAATAATTTTTTTAACTGCTGTAGAATTCACAATATGGCAGAGGCCAAATCATCCTTGATGCACGCAAGGATCAAAACCACTGTTAAGTTGCCAAAAACCTCATATATCTAATGATTGCTCTCTTCTACAAATGCATCTAGATACAGGAAATTTTTAGATTCAAATACAATTACATAGCACAAACAAACTCAACCTTCACACTGAAATCATTAGCCGCAAAGGTAGAACACATTTAGTGGGGGGGAATGCTCAAAACTGTAGCCATTTAGCTGCAAACTAAAAGAGATGGTGCCACTGCTAAATGGAGGCAACAGAAATAATGTCCAAAAACAGAAATCTGATGAAAAAGGATCAGTTTTTCCACTTTTCACCAATATAAATTGCTTGATCACCAAGCTCTTCTTCAATTCTAAGCAACTGCAAAACAAACAATAATTCTTACAAGTTAGAAAAAGGATAAGGAAAGAAAATATGTAAAGCAGAAAATCCAATAAGAGCATGGCAGAGCAGAATCATGTGCCGTTAAAGGGAAGACTAAGCCCAAAAAATTGAAAGCAGAGCATGAATTCAGCTAAACATCGAAAATACAATATAATCAGTCATGGATAGGCTAGCAAAACACCTGGTTGTACTTTGCTAGTCGTTCTCCTCGGCAAGGGGCACCAGCTTTAATTTGACTAGTAGCTAAGCCAACTGATAAATCAGATATGAAAGTGTCTTCAGTTTCACCACTTCTTTGAGATATCACAACCCCCCATTGGGCATCCTTAGCCATCTTGACAACTTCAATGGCTTCGGTCACCGTACCAATCTGATTAACCTGTATCCCCCAATCCATGCCATCAGAGAGTATTTTACATCAATAACATATTTAACTGATATTTCCAGGTAATGTGGAGACATATCTATTAAATAGGTTTTAGCCATAAAAGCAAAGAATACTGTCTAATTACACCCAAGAATTTATGATGCTATCAAGGAGACTTGAAAAAAGAAAATCTGAGGACCTAATAGTCAAGAAAGTATCAGAAACCCTGGAAGTAATCAAAATGGCATATTTTACTAGAATCTCAAATCACAAATATAAGGCAGTGGTTCAGAAGTTAAAATAGTGATGCTGGTGAGACATTTTTGCCATCAGAGGTACAAGTTCTCCTCCAGAGTTGCCACAAATTATAAAAAGTAGAGCAATCTCCAATGGCATGTAAAGCCTTCAGGGATTCTTGCCCACCAATAGTGATGATGATGAAACAAGGCCCCAGGAGTTGTACACCTCACTAGAGAAAAGCAGAAATGACCAAGAATTGAATGTTTGCTAATGAGACGCAAAATGTTACGGAGATGGTGGATGCAATCGTGCAATGGTTCCAGTGTGATACGTTGGATATAGGTCTAGGCAATGGTTCCAGTGTGATCCTTTGGATACAGGTCAGGATTACTCTGCTTATTGAGTCCCCATTTTTATCTTTTGTTTCTTTTTCGAGGGGGGTTGGTAATCTGATCCACTGTAGGTAGGATGATGTGGTTGGGTTCAAAGATGAGTGATGTTTTCGAGATGAAACAAAAAAAAATGTATTTTAATGTTGGATCACTGTCCTAGGTATAAGGCTGTCCAGACATCAAATTTCAAATTCAAGAACTAATCTAACTCTAAAGCATATTGTAGGCTAAAGAACTGAAAGGTTACACTATTGGGGAAGATTCTTTGAGTTTCTAGAACTGCAAATACATAAGATGTTGAGGATCTAGTTCAATCCAAGAAAGGGAAGGGGAAGGGGAAGAGGAGCTAAATTTTACCAAGGGAAAGCCAGAATACATTCGAACCACAAAATCTTGAATGATCACATCATATGTTGAGTTGCCAACATATCCTTTTTTGAAGATCCAATTGCTTGGTTTGAAAGATATATTTGCGAAGACCTAGGTTTTTTCTGTCTTAATAAATCAACTGCTTTCTGAAATATCACAAGAAATTGGTGTCCCTTCACAAAATAAAGATATAATCTCCAAAGCCTTCAACCGACAATCTATGTGATATGGCTTATCCTTTTTCTAAAGCAAGGATATATCTCAAGAGAGCTCTCCTGTAGAGGATTTTTTTTTTTTGCTTTTGTGCATCAAATTGACATGTTTGCTATAACATTATTGATTCTACTCTTTTGAATGGGAATTTTTCATCCTATGCTCCTTTTTTCTAGCTTATCGTATCTGTGCCATGGAGACGGGAATAATATTTGCCCTTGATCAGTCACAGTTTGAACCAGGAACCTCTATCTCTTGAATTATGGTCATCTCTCTTTCAGGATAGAAAGAAAGAGGTCTACTGGTGCAGGATGGCTGCTGACCAAGGACAAAAGTTTGTTTCAAAGAATGATGCAGAGTACCAGCAAATGTCAATGGGTACCTTGAGAAGAAGGGCATTGCATGCATTCTCTTGTATGGCTCTCTCGATCCGCTTAGGATTTGACATTATTAAGTCACCTCCAACCACCTGCAGCAAACAATTCATGTTTGACACATGCTAGGACACTCAAAAAATATGACAGGACTTTAAACAAGTAACAAGGATCATTATAAACGTATGTATATGGGCAGAAGCTCATCAGAGCTGATGTTAATTACATGATGAAATCACCTGGGAGAATCCAGACAAACCTGGCATATTCCCAGACTCGAAAAGTACTTGACATGCTCCCAGTCCTCCTTGTCAAATGGATCTTCAATTGATACAATGGGGTAGTCTATAGGGAGAGAAAAGGAAAAAGAAATGATGAGAATGCATCGAATAACAGAAAGCTCACATCACAGAATCAATATATAGCAAAGTGAGAATGTATCAAATAACAGAAAGCTCATATCACAGAATCAATATATAGCGAAGTACCTGCGCACAGTTCTTTGTACATATCAATCATATCCTGTCCTGATTTAAAATTTTGTCCGGATTTATTTGGAGTTTTAAAATCTAAATCATATTTTGTACCTACATTTGGAACAGCACAAGTTCGTCTGTCAGAAATGAGGATATAAATATCTCACACAGCTATTTTCCATCTCTGGATGCCATGAATGAAATCAATTACTTTATCTAAAAATATAAATAAATCACAACCAAAGGAACATAGCACTACGCCATCTCCACTTAACCTACTATATGCAGAAGACAAAAACACAAATCAGAAAATGAGTGAATAAGTGGATTCCAGAAAATATTATCCTCTCACTCAATCCTGATTAATCTTTCATGTATGTAAGCATGGATATAATGCATTATGAAATGAAGACTTGCGCAGATATCTATGACAAAATATCATATGATTATACTCATCTATAATCAACAAGATTTTGAACTAAAGCAAATATATCACCTATGCAAAACTCAGTGGCAGCAACACCAATTGCTATCTTTATTTTCTCATTGTATCCTGTTCTTCCAATAGCCTTTTGAACAAGGTCCAAGCCATCTCTTAAGCTGCAAATGCAGTATTCAGTGTCAACAATTTCATTGAAAAACATAAAACAAAGACGTGAAAACTTGCCTTGAGATGTTGGGAGTAAAACCGCCATCTTCACCAACATTACATCCATGTGCACCATATATCTCTGTAATAACTGCCTGCCTTGTAAACATAAGCAACTGACTTTTTTTTCTTTTCTGATTAAGATATTGAGTATATTGATGGCATCCAGTTGGATACAAGAAACAGTACAAAAAACAGGATTAACTCCTAAGACAATTTAAGGAGCTAATGAAGTCTAGCAACAAATTTATATCATTTACAGCATTACTTTTTCTTCAGCAGAAAAGATTCAAATGACAATTTGCTTTTATTCTAGGACTGTAAAATAGAAGGGGAGTGGACGTGGACTCCTTCAAAGCATTTCAAGTTTCTATCCAATTGTAAGCAAAGACAATTGATACAAACACTTTAAACATAAACTAGAATTAAGAAATATTATTCAGATAATATGCTTTTACAACAAAATTTTACACTGTAACCGAGTAGTAACTGGCCAGAAGAAAAACTGGAATACTACAGCAGTAAAACCCCAACCCCATTCTTCTTAGTAGTATCACATGTGGACATCATAGAAGGGTATCTATATGCCAGCATGTACAAGCTGCAACTTATATTCTTTGGGCAAACAGAAATTTTTTCTACCATTATCCTATTCCTTTATCTCTACTTTTGTTTCCTTTACTCTAGGTATTTTTACTAGTCAATACTTTTCTTTTCTTAATATTTTCACCATAGCTTGTTTTACTAGTACTTTTTAAATCTGTTCTGGAAAAAGCTTTTCTTAAGCTGACGGCCTATCGGAAACAACTTCTCTACCCCCACAAAGATAGGGGTAAGGTCTGCGTACATTCCACCCTCTCCAAACTGGGTATATTATTGTATGGGGCTATGGGCTAACAGAAATTCTGTGGATATTGCTGCATATAATCCAGGATTAAGAGGATATTTGGAATATTTCAAAAGAAAATTTTCAAATAAGCCTATGATTTATAATTTGGTCTGTCTATTCATCTTCAACTTGAAACGGAGAGCTTTTAAGTTTGAAAAACTGGTTTGATAACTAATGCTCGTGAAATAATGGTTTACAATCAAAAACTTCAATATTTTTGAAAGTGAAATTCATGTCCAAACACAGAACTTCCAAATACCCTCAAAACTTCAACTTCATAAAATTATTTTCTTAAAATTTGAACCAAATATTGTTCAAGAATTCTGGTGTAAACGTGAGAAGACATAAGACTAATAAGACAAATGTACTTTGTGCAATCAATTAATGAGCAGTTCAAACTTCCTTCATGTGGCAGAGAGAAATTATCAGATAACAGGTTAAAAATATTATAGTTGAATTAATTCACCTTCAAATGATGATAGGTCTCAGAACCCATTTGTAAAGCCTCCTCAAATGTGTTTGATCCCACTGGAAGAATCATTATTTCCTGTGGAAGTTAAATATCAAATTTCAAATATAATTTACAATGTCAAACATTATGGGCTCAAAATAATGATGTCATATGA
Organism: Solanum sejunctum; assembly: GCA_025642045.1. Taxonomy (NCBI): domain Eukaryota; kingdom Viridiplantae; phylum Streptophyta; class Magnoliopsida; order Solanales; family Solanaceae; genus Solanum; species Solanum sejunctum. Next base: position 22,325,468 of record JAOTQJ010000096.1, on the reverse strand, counting down.
AGATGCAAAACATTGAAGAAAAATTGATAAAACATAGAGGCAAAGTAGCTCAAAGAAGTATCTATGACGAGCACAAAAGAGAAAGTGGGAAATGTATTAGGTAATAAGCTAGCATTCATTATTTTAACCAGACATAGGTCTATAACCTTCATCTAAAGTTACTTTTGGTCATTGGAAGTGAAGATTTATGATAAGTAGAGACTGGACATTTTCTTTCAGAATCACATCCATAATTCTTTAAATCAGACAACAAAGTAATTTCTGTGTGTATCTTAAACTCTCTTATGTAAATGCCAGAAACTCTTCTAAATGTCAAAAATGGGTGCAAGTGCAAAACCAAGAAAGCAAAAAGATTGCGGATGAACAGGTGAGAGAATCAAAGAAAAAGAGAACAAGTCAGTACCATTAACCCAAAACAAATGTATATTTTTTTTTTAAAAACAAAACTTGATGATCTTCTTGCTATTAGCAATAAGTACTATCTCAAAATAATCAGCCACCACCACTGTGAAGAAATTGGGAGCAATCATTGTGCAGGTCTTAATATTATAGGCAGAAGTACATTAGACTGCAGATTCACCTGAATAGCCAAGTTGTTTCCAGCATGTTTTCCTCCACTTATGAGAGTAAAGACTGGGACAGGAAGAAGCGGGCTTGTTTGACCAGAAAGATCAGCAATGTGTTTGTGAAGAGAAACCTAAAGTTCTTCGATTGATAAGCTATTTAATCCAGTGAAGATTATCATGACAGGTATATAACTTAAATAGTATGCTTGCCTCTTTCTCAGCGGCTCCAGCTTTGCAAGCAGCTATGGAGACAGCTAAAATAGCATTCGCTCCAAGTTCATTCTATCACAGTGGACAAAAGGAAAAGCCCAATCAGCATGGAAGTTATTATGTTCAGAAAATGGAACATTAATAAACTTGCAGATATTGACAAATGAAGAACTTGAGAACAGGCCAATCACAAAGTTGATAAGCAAAACAAAATAAGTACCTAATTGTTTTGAACACATGTACCTTATTTTCTGTTTTGTCCAAGTCTATCATGACCTGGTCAATCTGAGACTGAAGAGTTGGATCCATACCAACCAATGCTACTGAAATTTTCTCATTAATATTCTTGACAGCTCTATTCACACTATTTCCAAGATAAGTTCCTTTTTCTCCATCACGCAGTTCAATCGCCTCATACCTATATTTTAGATCAAAAATCATTACACCATTTGCTTTATCTTCAATATAAATTGCAATGGCTAAGTATATATTCAAATACAAATCTGCAACAAGCACAAAGAAGAAAAATCACACGGAGAGACTGGAAAATGTTTGTACTTTTCACCATCACACTACCTCTATTTAGTAGTATCTTTTTGTTTTTTTGCTTTTAACAGGTAGCTCTTATTTATTTACTTCCTCCGTTTAAAAAAGAATGACCTAGTTTGACTTGGCACCGAGTTTAAGAAAATAAAGAAAAATGTTTAATCTTGTGATATAAATCAAAGTTATTTAAATGAACCAAAATAACCTTTAATCTTGTGGCTAAACATGTCATGTGGAAAGTTGAAATTAAAGTGTTGCCAAAAAAGGAAAGGGTCATTCTTTTTGAAACAGACTAAAAAGGAAAGTAGGTCATTCTTTTTTAAATGGGGGGAGTATTTCTATAGAGTAGTAACGGTGTATCATATCCAAAAACAGTACTTAGATAATACTGAAACCATATCTACAATTGGAACTCTAGAATGTTCCTACTTTAAGCTATAATGAATCAAGGACATCAATGATAGATATAATGTCATTAGAGTATTAACTGGTAGATGGTACTTTCTATAATTAATTCAGAATTAAGATTCAAATTCTGTGTATATTTTTACTTCTCAACAAGAGCTATCTATCTACCTACCTACCTTAACAGGTAGCTCTTATTGAGAATTAAAAATAAGATATACACCGAATTAGAATTAGAATTCTAAATTAAGACTAGAAACTACCAACTACCAAGAGAACCGTCATTCCAGTCACATATATAAAAACTTTTTAGCAAAGATGAACAGGGAATAAAATATTCTTGCATGCATTATAGAAAATTGTAGAGGGAAAAAGGACAAATGAAGAGGCCTTTGCTTTTTAAGTTTCAACCTGAGCAATCATTCATAAGAAAAAAGCTTATTTGAATGCATTAAAAAAAATATTTTATTAGCAAAAAATAGCATTTGCACCTGATAAAAACAAAGGCATTTACACGCATCAAACAATCATTATCAAGAAAAGAACATTTCTCTCCATCTGGGGCCTGGATATCAGTGGATGGATGTAATGATTCGTATAGCTAAGTCCAAGACGGGAAGGCTGAGTGGTTGAACTTGAGAGCCTTGAGTAATAGGAGAAACCATATGGAAATCTCAGATAGGAATATTAACTAAAACCTTGCTGAAAAGATCTGCTCTCACCATGGCGAGTAGGATTAAGTGGACGAGATTTAACTAGAATCTCATTTCAAACAATATTGTTAAATTAGTCTTTTCGCAACCTGTGCTAGAGAGGTTGTGCTATGAATTAGTCAAGGTGCACACAAGTTGGCTCGGACACCACTCACGTACACATATGCACATTCATAGAAAGATAGGTAAGAATCATATAGCCAACGCCACTGATCTGGGATTGAGCAATAGTTGATTGATAATTTACTAGAGTTAAACAAAGCATCAGATTTGCAAAGAGTGTTAGACATGGATAAGTTAACGGAAGTTCAAATTAGTGACTACAAACAAAAAGAGAACTTTTCCCTCTGTCTCGTGACTTTTAGGACATAGATCAATTAAGTTACCTTGTATGACGTAACGGGCCTGAATACAACAGAATGGACTTAGAGGATTAATGTTCCTGAGTCTCAAAGGGGAAGACACTGTGATGGAGGCATAGGAGTCGTATGGAGATGTCAGATAGGGATAGTAACTACAGTTTTTGATTTAGAACAAATCTGCCCCAACTTTGTTGAGTAGGATTAAACCCCCATGATCTAACTAGAATTACATTTCAATCTTGATTGATTAAATTAATCCTTTGAAACCTGCACCAGATAGGTAGCACTATTAACTAGTCAAGCTGCATGCAAATTGGCTCAAAAAAAGTCCAAGTACGAACACACACACACTTATTTATGATTGAGCTGTAGCTGATTAATTAAATTTACTTGAGTTCAACAAAGAACAATTATGAAAGGATAAAAGGAAAGCAAAAAGCATACATTCCGGAAGAAGCACCGCTGGGAGCAGAAGCACGGAAGATTCCTTTATTGGTGTGCAAATCAACTTCGACGGTCGGAATCCCTCTACTGTCCAATATTTGCCGCGCTTTCACCTTCGTAATCACCGAAGGTACGGCTTTCCTCATGTGATTCGACTATCAAGCATACAATTATGGTTATCGAAACCGCATCATTTGAATCAAATCATCAAAATTTTCAAGAAATAAAAAGGATCTTACAATGAAGAGGACGGGATCGGAAGTTTTGGCTCTAACGGCGGCATTGACGGCGTCTTCGATTCTCCGAGAAAGCAAGTGCTTATCCAGATATTCTTGCACCGACATTTTCTACTTCGATAATCGCTGCTCTTCAGCTGAATATGAATCGGAAAAGAGGAAATGAAGAAGATGAAATACCCCTCTTGGACTGAAAGATGAACTCTGCGCTTAGGCTCTTTCTTTATTCGTTCATTACGACGTCGTTACTGGATATACTCGGTGACTGTAGCCAACGATGGTCACGTTGTCGCATGATAATAAAATGGGTCAGGACTTATTTTTACCCGGCCCATTACCCACCTCATATTTTGTCAATATTAATATAAACAAAAAAATACACAAAATGACCTAATTTAAAATTCTTTATTCTTAATAAATCAAATTACCTAAATTATTTATTTGTCCACCTACTTATTCCTTTTTATTTAGCATGCTGATGTCAGTATGACATCAGCATAAATTCTATGAGATATACTCTAGTGGTATTATAAAGAATGAACTCAGTCCTTCGTGATACTCTGCGATATATTAATACCTAATTGATATATAAAAAATTTTTTAATAAAAAAATTATTAAACTATAAATTATTAAAAAATATATTCTCGGTATATTTATACAATATTGGTATCATATAGGATTAAGCTTAATCATTCGTGATATTCTTGTAGGTGTATGTATACCCTATTGGTATATCAAACAAGTAGGGTGTTGACGTCAGCATGATGTCGATATGCGGAATTTAATATTAGGGGATAAAATTTTAATAATATGAATAATTAAATGTAAAAGGGTATATGTATGCAAATGATTTGATTTAAAGGGGTACAAGCTTGTTTTCCCTAATATGAAATAACTATGCAAATTGGACCTGTTAGGCAA
>JAOTQJ010000096.1:22306617-22319025 GCA_025642045.1 Solanum sejunctum | reverse complement strand
AAATGATTTGATTTAAAGGGGTACAAGCTTGTTTTCCCTAATATGAAATAACTATGCAAATTGGACCTGTTAGGCAAATTATTTATCAAAATTAGACTCGATTCAACATCTTTATGGGACAATGTCAGTGCATGGTCGTTCAACCAAAATATTTATCATAAAAAATAGTCATTCATTGTATAGACATGTATAAACGATGTATATTTCATGTATAGTCCAATTATATTCAGTATTTTAATATATCGTAATATATATTCATTGTACAGTGCATGTATAAGTAATCTATAGTGTATAGTCAATATATACTTTCTATGTATTTTGGCAATTTATATTGTATAATCACGTGTATTTTCTACGGTTGGGGCTATTTTTTATATAAATAAAAGTGGACTATTTTTGTTGTAAATTAATTAATTTATTGTATATATTTGAAATTATCCCTATATTTATTCTAATTGGATCCACGGTCTAAACTATTTACTTAACTATCCCGTTGTTGAATTGTTGCTTCTTCATACTTCGCAACATTAAAGTATATACACACCCTGATGGTATCAACCACTAATTGAAGAGTCTTTTTATTGAAGTACTTTCTTAATTCTCCTCAAGAGCATCAGAGTATGTACTCTAATGACGTCAAAAAGTAAATGAATAGTATTTTTAATGAAAGTACTTTTACTAAGTAGTTGCTTCTTTGTCATTTATACCACCAGAATGTATATACTATGGTGGTATCAAGGCGTAATTGAACAACTTTTTCACTGGAGCATTGTATGTTCCTTCTGATACCACTAAAAAATATATACTTTAATGATATCAAAGAGCAATTGAGTAATATTCTTACTGAAGCATTGCTTCTTCCGCTTTGATATCACTGAAGTATATACACACTGATAATATTACACAAAAATTTAGTTAAAATGATAAGGGTATAAAAATAAAGGGATAGTCACGTGTAAACATTTTTTATAGGTAATAATGTTCTTTTCTCCATTAATGTGGACATGGTATAACTCAATTCATTTTTATTTAACCACTTCTCAACCTATTTATTTGATATTAGGTGCATATGTTTTTTTTAAAAAAAAAACTTCATACTGTTTTGTATTTGCCACTCAAATATAAACAATTAGTTATAGGTGTGGTCTTTATCTTTTAAAATCAAATACTTGTATCTATTTCACTTTTAGTATTATAAGAGATCCACACAAATAAATTATTTTAATTCCAAGTTCTTCAATGGTGTACTCCCATCACAATTGAAAAATACTCCGAATCTTCTCTCAATCTCTCTACCTAGTCTTGATTTCATTATATATGTCCTCAATCACCCTAACATACGATACAAGCCTACAAGTACAACTTAGTGTTCAAATATCTTTTAAAAAGCTATCAAAAAAATTTATTCTATATTTTTTCTAGATTAATTGAAATTCACATGTAAGTACCTCTTTATCAACCTGTAATGCTCTATTAATATTCCTTCGAGTTAATATAACTTTTGTAGTTGAACCACTCCAACATTATTTGCTATTGAAAAATTATAATTACAAATATTTTGTTCACAGAATGAACGTGAATATATATAATTTATCAGTTTGAGTATATTTTATGTGAACTGCCACATAGAATATCACTTACGACACATATATTTATTTTTTTAATTTTTATACAAATTTAAATAATTATTTACCTGCACTCTAAATCATATGACTTATATATCACTTAAAATTACATGTTCATACATTATATGTATATTTGAGTGGCTAAATAATAAAATTGTGCCAATTTAGTCAACATAAATTTAGGGAAAATGGCATAAAGAAAAGGTTAAAACAACCAAAAACTATGTTACGCTCTTGAAGCGGCAACTTCGAAATTCAAAAGTTTAAATCTCGAATGAAGAGCCATATACTATTTTTGTTTTTTGAAAATAAGCGAGAGGCACTAATTATTTTAACTTTTTTAGCCCTACATTTTTTCCATAAATGTCTCATTTTCACCTTACGAATTACAAATCTCTGAATTTCCATTTCCTCTCGTTCAACCCTTCCTCCACCAAAACCCCTCTCTGTTTCTCCTCCCCCTGCCGTGAAAATGCGTGAGATTCTTCACATTCAAGGTGGCCAATGCGGCAACCAAATCGGATCCAAGTTCTGGGAAGTTGTGTGCGCGGAGCATGGAATTGATTCCACCGGAAGATACCACGGAGACTCAGATCTCCAACTTGAGAGGGTGAATGTGTATTACAATGAGGCTAGCGGTGGACGGTTTGTTCCTCGGGCTGTGCTTATGGATCTAGAGCCAGGGACCATGGACAGCATTAGATCTGGGACTTACGGCCAGATCTTTCGCCCTGATAACTTTGTTTTTGGACAATCTGGTGCTGGGAACAACTGGGCTAAGGGTCATTACACCGAGGGTGCTGAGCTGATTGATGCTGTTCTCGATGTTGTGCGTAAAGAAGCTGAAAACTGTGATTGCCTGCAAGGTGTTTGCTTAATCGCTTTTATGCTTCCTGATCTGGTTAATTGTATTATTTCTTTGCATTTCTGACTCCCACCTGTTTTCTTTATGCATTTAAGATATGCTGCTCAGATTTTGTTACTTTTTGTCAATATGTATATACTGTCTTATATGAGCCTATCTAATCTTAAATCTAAAAACGTTATGCAGCTTAGTTAAGAAAATCTAGAAATTATATTGTAAACCTTCACTAAATCAACTAGGAATATGTCTTTTTACTTTTCGTGGCAACAAGTCAGATATTTTCAGTTCAGCATCAGCACCTACCCTTTACTTGTTTTTTGAGTCAAGGAGATCGAGAATGATTCAATTATCAATCGGGGAAGGGGGCTTGCGAGAGAAAAACCTGAGAGTTAAACCTGATAGCCTAACCCTTTACTTGTTTTTTGAGGCAAGGAGATCGAGAATGATTCAATTATCAATAGGGGAAGGGGGTTTGCGAGAGAAAAACCTGAGAGGTAAAGCTGATTGCCTAATTGACTTAAAATTTGTAAGAAGAATATCTTAGACAGTAGAAAGAGAATAACACAATGGAAAAGAGCAGTTTAAAGGGAGTGGAAAAGTTGAGTATCAGACAATGAAGTAACTTAGCAAAGTTTGGTTTGATATTCTATGTAAGAACCTAGAAACCAATCTATTTAGTATATAACTGGAGGTAAAGATACTTATATAGATCATTTTGATGACTAATGTGTAATTTTATCTTCTTTAGTGCTTATATGTGGTCTCATATGCAGGGTTTCAGGTCTGCCATTCCCTGGGAGGAGGGACTGGGTCTGGAATGGGAACCCTTTTGATTTCAAAGATAAGGGAGGAATACCCAGATAGAATGATGCTCACTTTCTCTGTTTTCCCATCTCCAAAGGTTTCAGACACTGTTGTTGAGCCTTACAATGCCACTCTGTCTGTTCATCAGCTTGTGGAGAACGCAGATGAGTGCATGGTTCTTGACAACGAGGCATTGTATGACATTTGTTTCCGTACCCTCAAGTTGACAACTCCTAGCTGTAAGTATCCGCAATTTAAATCCTATTCACACTGTCATATACTTATTTAGGCAGTGATTTTTGTGAAACGATATTTAGCATTGTGATAGAAGATATCAGCATCCTCATTGATAAGTGTGTTTTCAGGATTTTTACATCATATTCACTAGGCATTGATGGTCTCACTGGTTGTGCATTTACTATTTTCCCCTCTTGAATCAGTTTTGAATTTATTTCTCCCTTTGTTGTCTTGATCTGAAGCATTCTCAACACACGTAAATAGTATTCTCACTTTCAAAATATATTATTATGTTTAATTCACTAATATTGTATCTAGTGATGAAAAATTGCATGTTGAATGTAGATTGATGGTGTTTTTCACTTGTATAAATTATGATATTATGTTTAGTCAAGTAGTACATTTCTATAGGTCCTCAGTAGTTGGTAATACTGACCATCTGTGAGAGACATTAAGTCTGTAAATATTATCAACTATTATTTCTTACCTCCCTCATTTTTAATCTGCATAAACCTACTTTTCTGACATAGTGTTGTTTGGTTAGCTAAAATATTGAATAGTTAATATCTCTAAATGCTTCATGATGTTGTGTATACTGTATACTTTGTTATACAAGGTTGCACATACTGATTCTGGTTCTTCATCTTCTAATAGTTGGTGACCTGAATCACCTAATATCTGCAACCATGTCCGGAGTAACTTGCTGCCTCAGATTTCCTGGCCAGCTTAACTCTGATCTCAGAAAGCTTGCTGTGAACCTCATTCCTTTTCCCCGTCTTCACTTTTTCATGGTTGGGTTTGCACCACTTACCTCACGAGGCTCCCAACAATACCGTGCTTTGACTGTCCCTGAGTTAACTCAGCAAATGTGGGATGCAAAGAACATGATGTGTGCTGCTGATCCTCGACATGGCCGTTATTTGACGGCATCAGCTATGTTCCGTGGAAAGATGAGCACCAAGGAAGTTGATGAACAGATGCTTAATGTGCAGAACAAAAACTCTTCATACTTCATTGAGTGGATCCCAAACAATGTTAAGTCAACAGTCTGTGATATTCCACCAACTGGTCTAAAGATGGCTTCAACTTTCATTGGAAACTCAACCTCAATACAAGAAATGTTCCGTCGTGTTAGTGAACAATTCACGGCCATGTTTAGGAGGAAGGCTTTCTTGCACTGGTACACTGGGGAAGGAATGGATGAGATGGAATTCACTGAGGCTGAGAGCAACATGAATGATTTGGTCTCTGAATACCAGCAGTATCAAGATGCAGTGGCAGATGAGGACGACGAGTATGAGGAAGACGAGGATGACGCATATCATGACTGATGTGACCATGCTGTGTAATTTTACCTATATGTAATGTAGTAGTAGTTTCTTTCCAGTTGTGGTTGTGACCTCAACTACCATCTATCCGAACCCATCCAAGAAAATGAACTTTTATTTGTACTTGTCTTTTACTGCAAATACAATTAGTACTTGTTTTTGATTCTCTTGAAATATTACTGCTTGCATATTGAAGGTTATCTTTACCCATTTAGATTACGAGTTATGTAGATCTATATTGACAATGTAGGATTATGCAAGAAAATTAGCTCAAAACATTTCTGACCACTACATTTTGGGTTCTGTCCCGGTGCGAGGCTCGCACGACGGGCTAAGTGGTAAAGCGCGCCTCGTCGTAAGGTCTTTCTTGAATACACTGTATACTTTAACTTAATATGACCAATTTTAATTATATTCAGTACCATAGATTAATGTTACTATATTGTTTCTTTATTTGTCGCAAATTCTATACATTTTCTTTTTATATTGTTTGTTTTTTGTTGTTTTTATCAATAAGTCAAAGATTCATTATTTTTTGATTTTTGGATATAGTGGAATAAAACAAAATGATTTTTTAAAATTGTTTGCGATTCTTTCAATTGTGAAGTAGTAATTAGTCAATGCAATTTTCGACACTCATCGTGGGTCATCCAGAAACAGTTGCGCCATATTTTTAAATATAGGGATTGAGCTGCGTACATCCGATCCCCCTAACCCTGCAATGGACAATAATCTTTGAGACATTGGGATAATTTTGTTGTTATTGTTTGTTTTTTATTGTAAATGCTAGATACATTTTTTTTTGACAAATGTAACAAAAATGGTACATACATTTTTTATATTATTTATTTATTTGTTGCAAATGCTAGATACATTTTTATCCCGACAAAGCATATGTCTATTATCGATTTATATCTATATTATCTGCATTGCTAGAAATTGGAAATTGAACTTAGTAGTGTTATCATTTTTTTTGTTCAAGAATACGACTTGGGGAGGGGCGTAGCCTAAGTTTGGATTTTCATATCGTCCTTTCTAGTTATTAATAAAAAAATTATTTTATTATAAAATAAAGAATTATAACATAATAAAAATATATTATGGATTAAATATAAAATTATTTTTTAATTTTATAAATTGGACGACATTTTCATGCTTTCTCCATCCTCTAAAGAAAGTATAAAGAAAAGGAAGAAGAGAAACAGAAGTAAAAGTGAGGCTTCGAAGAGCTCCTCCGCCGCAAGGGTGAACAAACACTTTCCTCCGGTTGAGAATAAATCCATTTCAATAAGAGGAAAAACAATACAGTTTTGGAAAAGATTACCTGAAAAAATGGCTAATGCTCTCGTAAACAGAGCAGCTACAGTGAATCATGCCACCAACTTCTTCAGAGCCTCTTTCAGTTTCCTCAGAAATCTGAGCACTGCAACCCCTACTAAGAATCCTTCTACTGATGGACCTAAAAAGCCCAAAAGGAAGAAGAAGAAGAATCTCTTTGAGGTGGCTCAGTTTCTACCCAATTGGGGTATCGGTTATCACATGGCCAAGGCTCATTGGGCCAATATCTCCTATGAGATCACAAAAATCAATCTTTATAAGGTATCTCTATAATTTTTCTGGGGATGTAATAGCTTGATGGACATTTGGGGTTTACTTTCTAGGGTTTATGTACATTTCTTTTCATTTTGTGGATCGTTTTGTTTTTGCAGGATGGTAGACATGGTAAGGCTTGGGGACTCGCTCATAGAGATGGTAAGTTTTTCTTTCCTTTCCGCTTTTAGGGTAAAGGAATTCAGTCATTGGATGTAGTAAAGGCTGATGAAAAAGAAGTTAGTTCCTGTACTTCAAGGAATACAGAATTGCTCTAGATTATTTACACTAAGAGTTCATATCAACAACTAAGATTCATCAAACATCTAGCTATCATGTCAAAATATTCCGTTCACATGAAGAGACCATCTGCCATATCTTTCTATGGGATTTGCTAATTCTCCATTGATCCCAATTAGTGTAGGCATATTGGAGACTATGGGATTGGGATACCACCTGGTACACTCCAAAACACACGTGAACCTATATATATTTTATCGCAGAAAACATGAGAAGGTGATATACATTATTAGCCTCCTGCATAGATAATAATACTCTGTTAGACAAAAGAGTTCCTCTTGTTCTGAGATTATTTTAAGCTAGAGATGTTCGCAGGAGTGCTAACCAACTACAGTAAGCAAGCTTTATAGGGATCTTAGTCTTCCAATTGAGCTGCCATGACCTATAGTCGATTATTCTGTTGCTGCATATTTATCCTCCCCAGTAAATTTTTTTTTCTCTCGCATATGAATTGTTGCTTTCTGGAGTGGGGCCCGTAACTCAAGCAGGCTGTTTGATTTCCAATGTGATGTTGACTTCTAAAAGAATGTTACGTGAGTTGCCATCCCTCTTCATAAAGATGATGAGGCTTTTGGGTTTCTTGTCATGGATTATTGTTCTTTAATTTAAACCTGTTGAATTCTTTAAACGTGCATAATTATCAAGATATGTAGCTGAGGATTAACCAGCCAAATAGAACAAGATTCTTAATCTCAATGGGATGTGATGTTACTGAACTGAAATCTGTTCTTCTTAACATTCTGAGCAATATAGACCAGAAATTTTGCACTCTCTTAACTTCGTTCCGGATAGGTTCTAATGCTATGTGGTGCAAGTAACAAAGTTTGTAGCTCTTAGTCTCTTATTCATGAGAATTGGGTTTTTGAATTCATGTGTTGAGCTCTGATTTCCTAATTGGATGATCATAAAGTGTTCAATTTTCCTGCCCATTTTTTTTACCTTGGATCAAGTTTATGTCAAAAATTATGCTTTTCAATCGCACTTGATGGTGTGGCTAAGCGGTCAATAAAGTGGGTTAAAACCATGGGAGACTAGAGTTCAAATCCTAGCTGAGGCAAAAAGTTCTAGGTAATTTCTTTCCCTTTTCTGGTGTGTGGCAGACAAAGTTACTTGGTACCTGTACTAGTGGGAGGTAGCAATTATCCTGTGGAATAGTCGAGACGTGCAAATTTGCTTGAACATCATCTTTATAAAACAATATGATGCTTTACATGCTAAATGCATTACATCATTTTTATAAAACAATATAACACTTTTTTGAGAATGAAAAAAAAGTAGGGGTAAGTTGGAGTTTGTCCTAAACACATTACTAGTTATTTTTTAAATAAAATTGGCCTAACGCACTTTTTTAGTGATGATGTGCAAACTTCAGTGCAAGCATCCCAGATAGTTTTTCTGGGTTTAGCTACCAAATTTCTCGTTTTTTTTTTGATAAGGCAATAATAAGTATACATAAGTTGAACACTTTTCTGTATATGTTAGTAGGTTTCTGTTTGGAAAATGCTTTTTGCCAACAAATGTCTCTCTCAAACAGGAGTCATCTTGCTTTGTATATTTTTTACTGAGCGATTGGAAATTGCTATCTTCCATTTAACAACAGACTTAGAATTCTTTCTTGTTGTGCATGCATAAGTTGTAGCATCGTATTTGTCTTCATTTTCTATTTTTTGGTATCCAAAACTGGCTTTGTATTTTCTTTTCTCTTTGACTTCTAACCAGGTAAATGTTGGTTTTCTGTTGGAATAACAAGTGGGTAATGGGTTTGAAGAGTGAGTGGACACTAACTATATATGTAGGGTGAACGGTAGTCATTGTGTAAGCTTTTTAGTCTTGAGATGATGATGCTGCACTATATTTTACAGATAGTCTACTTGATTGCAATGACGTTTTAAGGTGTCTAGTAAAAGAAGTGCAAGGTTCATTCCTATCTTAATCTTTTAGTTTGATTTTAGTTTTGGCAAAAAGATCATTGAAGAGCTTGTTAGGAAATGGACGATTAAATTGAGAGGATCAAAGATAGTGAATGTGAGTGCCTTCAGCTGTTTGGCATCTTATTAAAGGATAAATGTATGGCTTCTTTTTGCTTGATATTTTGAGATAGAAATCAAACGAACAATTTTTCTTATCTTGGTTCAGTATACTAGCTGAGATATGACGAAGATCTTTTTAGAAATGACCTGTGGTCCAACTTAAGTTGTAGAAAACATATACAAGTCGTGCATCAAAAAAGTCTCTCCTCTTTCACAGAAGCCAGAGAATACCTAATTCTTTTGGGTGGTCAAAAGAAAAGTATATGTTGTCAGATAGAGTTATGTGGATGCTTCTTAAGGGTTATGGTAGTCACATTTTGTTAATGCTGAATCTGACGATGCTCAATAGACATTTTAACTAATCAATAGAACGTCTTATCCTCTTTCCTATATAGTTCATGACTCGCTTAAGGTTAGACGGTTGACTTTCAGATATTAAAAGCCACATACAATTGTTTGCTTAGAGTGAAGTTCATTTTCATGGTATGATATTGTGATATTATCACTGTGAAACTGGCTTAAACTTATCCCTTTTTGCCTTCTTTCCATTCTCTGACTCTCTGCCTTTTTCCTTTCTCACTCTAACTTGCGTTGTGTGTTTGGGCTTTTTTGGGATAGGAGCTCATAATGATTAGTTCAGAATTGACTGTAACAACTTGTTAATATTATTAGATGAAGAGGTAACAGAATAAATGCTTTATGACAGTTGCAAAAGAGGATTAACTGTGAACTCAAGTTACAACTTCTTGTTAGATAAATTATGGAATTACATTTGGATCTCACTCATTTTAAGCATGGGCAACGTGTTGGTTTTGGATTGTTTTTGTGGATGCATCTCTCTTGTTTCTGACTCAGGAATTAGTTAGAAATTGTGGCGGAGAAAAAGAGGAATGCCTGTTATTATGTTGTTGTAGGAGGGACAGTTTTGTTGGAATGTGCAGTCTTAACAGTTCAGTGTTGCATTCTGCATCCAGATGCAACAGTAAAAATCGGAACAAAAGGGTTATTTAACTTCCCCTCGGTGACAGACTAATATATATATCTAACAACGGCACTTCCTAGTGACTCCTTTTCTTTGGTTGTTTCACTATCTCATCGAGTGTTTTTCAATCTTTGTATGAACTTGAAAAATCATTCCTCTTTACTTACTAATGTTCCATTTTCAATGTTTATCTTCTGCAAGTAACTAAAGCAGTTTCCCTGTTCAGGTTTACCAATTGCTGACGCACCCAAGAAAATAAGTGGCGTACATAAGAGGTGCTGGAAGTACATTGCAAATTTGAAGAAACCTGAGGGAAGTCTTGATCAAATAAAGAAAACCGAAGAAAGTACCCCTAATCCAGATGTTCAAGCTGCTTGAAGCTGTTTCCTCAACTGTTTTAGCATTGTATTGTTTTGTTTGTGGTGCCATAATGTCAATGAAGCTTCAGGCTGTTGTCTTTTACCAGCAAATGGTGCCTTTGGAAAGAACTGATGGGAAATGTGTGGACGCATTTTCTGAAACTAGGTCTTTTAAAGTTATTAATGATGGACAACTTTTTTTAAATTAGAAGAGATTTGCTTTAGGTCACCAAGTCTTTCTGAGAGTTTCTTTTAAATTTTAGTCTCTCTCCTTATTTATTGTACTACTCATTGTGCATTCAGCAATTTAAATTACCATCCACAACACGAAACGCACAAACAGTGTTTGTCCCATAAAAAGAGCAATTTTTATTACTCTCCGGTTCAAGAGTTTCTAATTTAATTATCATTTTTGACAAAACAGGATGGGAACATTTTTTTTCTCATTGAATTAATGATTTTAAAAAAAATTTGTGAGTAGACTCTATTAATTAATAGAGGTAAAGGGTAAACTTATTATATCAATATTTTTTTTATATACTTTTACTTGTTATTGTTTCGCTTTTCGAGCCTTTGAGGTAGCTTGATAAAACTTTAAAGTTAAATTGAAGTAGTTAAATTTAATATTTAGAATTTATAATTTAGATGGTTGAAAAATATATAAAAAATGATATAAGTTGCAATTTTTTTTCATATTAATATGATAAAAAAGTGTATCTTAAAGTACTGGTCAAAGTTTTATATAATTTGATCTCAATAAAAAATAATTATTTTTTTTTAATAAGTGTGTTATGTCAAAATTTGATTAGTAAAAGTAAACGGAGGGCATCAACAACCAAAGGGGTTGTTGATTTAGTTAAAAAACCTAGGGAAAAGGATAATCAAATAAATTTGTTGTTCCCTTTGTGAACCACACAAAAAAGACATTGTGTGTTCGGTTCGGAGGAAAATATTTTTGAATTTTCTTATATTTGATTGATTTAAATATTTTAATTTTTTTTTAAAAATAAACTCATAAAAAATAATATATTTCCTAATAGAAGTAAGAAAAATAAATTACATATGAGACGTTTGCGATTTATTATCTCCTTCCAATTCACCCAACTCATCCAACTCTCATCCTTCTATCAACCCACCATCGCCATCCCCTATCAAAAACATTTATGACATTTTGCTAGATAGCATATAAATACTTTTAAAATAATATTTTTGTATTTACTTATTAAATATTAAAAAATAAGCGACACTTATTTTCAAAAAGTTTTTTTCCGTAGGAAACATCTTTTCCCTGGAAAATATTTGTACCAAACGTATGGGCTTCGAACTGACAATGCAACACAATAATAAAAAAATACATTGCAATTAGCAATTTAAGAAAGAAGAAAAAGATTGAAAGAAAAAATAATTGCAATACGCAATTAAGAAAGAAGAAGATAAATGAAAAGAAAGAAAATACTCATAAAAGCAGCAAGTCCCAACATAGTCAAATAAAGTCCTTTTCTTTCTGACCCCATTTCTCTCACGCTTCAAATCATGAAGTTTTCATGAACCCCTTTTCAGTATTTTCCTCTTTTCTTCGATCTGTGAGCTCAAATACCAGTTTTTGGGTGTTGGGTTTCTGCAAAAATGTCTACTTTTGACACTGTTAACACTGACATGGAGCTAAATGGCACTGGTGACAATGCTAATCTTCGCCGTCAGAGACGCCGGAGGGGACGGAGGCGCCGGCGACGGATGCAATCCGTGGCAGGGAGCAGCGAGACCACTACTGATGGGAGCTTTCGGTTCTCGGATACCGACTCGGATCAGTCTTGGCACTCTCCTTTAGGTTCTGTGGCTGGTGGGTCTTACCGTTACGAAGAATGTGGGTTTTCTATGAGGTCTGAGTGTGATTTGGTCCGTCGTGAGCACAGCAAAAGAGGGTCTTGTCCATTGCCGGATGAAGAGATTGATTTGGAGAGTGGTGAGTTGGAGTTGAAAGTGCGTAAAGAGGAGAAAACTTGTAGGATTTGTCATTTGAGTTTGTTGAAATGTGGTGGCATTGGTGATGATGACCAACTACTGGAGCCATCTGGTGGAATGGCCATTGAACTGGGCTGTTCTTGCAAAGGCGATTTGGCAGCTGCTCACAAACACTGTGCTGAAACTTGGTTCAAAATCAAGGGAAACACGTAAGACAATGACTCTCTAGCCCTTGTTCTAGCTTCTGTTTGCATAAACTATGTGGTTTTCTCATAAACTTTCACTGGTAATTTTGTCAAATAAAACTTGATGGTGTTAAGTATAGT